>KL197736.1:0-21367 GCA_000697665.1 Jaapia argillacea MUCL 33604 | reverse complement strand
GAGCATAGAGTCTCCATAACAGCCATTCGAACTTCGTTGTTGGCATTACCCAAAACCCTATTGAGAGGGTGGATGATACGAGAGGCATGGTCCGAGAAGTTCACTTTTCGTGACAGACCATCGACGGTCTGGATAGCCCTTTTCCGCAATGCCGTCGACGCATCAGGCCGCTCGTACGTTTTGACGATGATAGGGATGACAAGATGCAGGTACTCCTCAATATTGGAGCCGAATGTCAGAAGTGCATCGAAGACCTTCATCTGGGTGTTGGCTCGCTTGTCGTTCAACTCACCATCAAAGACTTTGAGCATTAGAGGGAGGATCGTTGGAAGGAACGGCTTGAACTCTGCATCCAGTGCTTTACCAAGGGCTTCCACAAGAGAGACGATGGGTAATTGAAGAGAAAGACTCTCCCATAGTTCTGTTATGAGCCCGAAAACCTCAGGCGTATAGTTTCGGACATGTTGCTTGATGATACCAACAAGAATGGCAAGTTGTTGAAGATGAAACTCCTGCAAACGAGCGGAAGTTCGAGTGACTGCGGCAAATGCTGGGATAATCTGTAACAGGGGTTAACGAGTGCAAAAACAAGAACTCGGACGCCAACCTGAGGGAGAAATGTGACACATTTCAAACCTTGAGTCTTGAAGATAGACATAATTGCCTCGATGACGTGGTGGTGGTGACTACTGAGAGACTGATCCTTCAGAACTCCGAGGAGGGCATTGATGACTACAGTTTGATAGTAGTCATCAGACGCTGTTGAGGTAACACTTTGCGTCAAAGGAACAGTGTTGACAGCTGTGACGGCTTTCTCATCCCCAGCTTCGTCTTCTGGCTTGGTCTAATCTGGGCTCAGGAAGAATGAACCATATCCATTAGAATAAGACAGTACCTTTCGCCTATACGGATCCAAAGCGCCTAATATACCCAAAACTTTGATGACTCCTCTCCGGACGTGTTGAGTAGGTTCGGCTTTCAGAATTTTGCCGAGCAGGTTGAGAAGTGTGGGATAGTCGATCAGGGGGGCAATCACATAGCCTGTGCTAGAGCAAACCTGCCCAAGGGTGCGGAGAGCCGCGTCCCGTTTGGCTAGAGAAGGGTCGGACAACTTGGAGATGATGACACCCATGAGCTCAGGAACGTGTGGGACTACCTCTTCTCCACCGGCACAAGTCAACTCTCCGAGACACATGATGACATGAGCAGCGACCGTCGGATTGGGGTCGCCGGCCTTCTGTAGCAGGACACGGAGCATTGGGACTGCATAGGGCTTGATGAGTCGTTGCGTCGCACTGACTAGGGTAGTTAAAAGACGAGTGCACTCTTCTCTGCTCCGACTAGCCTCGAAGATTGAGTTAGCCAGCATCTTCGGCCGGGGAGAGTAACTTACGTGACGGTTGAGTACTCCAATTCAGTCACCAGTTGTATCAGGGCCTTTCGGAGGGATGGCATCACGTATGCCGGGTTGTGCATCGCGAGACGCCCGATCAAGGTAACAGCGGTCAAACGGTTCTCAAACACCTCATCGTTGAGGGCGATGAAGAGAGATCGCACATTTTCTGCCTGCGCAAGATGTTTATCGAACCTCTCGTGGAGAGATGATAGAACGGTTTGCCTGATAGAAGCGTCTACAACTGCGTTGAACGAACGAAGGACAACAGACTGAAGATGCAACGGACCTGGGTCTGCAATTCCGACCGTCAAGAGCTTGTCGAGGACATCGCTGATAATCTCGATGGCGTGGTTACTCGCTTGATAGCAGATAGGGTCCCGGATAAAGAGACGGCAGCAAGTTGTTGCAGCAGCCCGTCTGACTTCGGCATGGTCATCTTCAAGATAGGGCATCGCGCACGTGCGAACAAACTCGTTCAAAACGTGACCTATATGGAGAAATGGTTATAGGTGACCAAACCATATCGCAATCAACTTACCACTGAAATCAAAGGAGCCCAGAGTCGTAAGAGCAAGTGTGATCTGTTCAGGAGTCTTACCACCTCCCGTTGTCTAAAGATAACTGTCAATCATGATCCATAAAGGAGACGGACCCATCGAACCTGGGTAGCATTGATATCTTTGGCAATTGCCGCGATATCAGGACGAACAAGAGAAGTTGGGGCACCGAGAGGTTTGTAAGGTTGGCCGCTGAGAGTGATTGATAAGAGGTCGAGTAAACGATCTATGGAGGTAGTTGAGTGAGAGGGGCGTTAACATGCGATATCGACCAACCCTGAATGGTCTTCAAAAGAGGAGGAATGTGACGTGCAATCGCGACCAAGGCTTGTCGTAAAGGCTCGCTGAGACCACATGCAAACATCAAGTCAAGTTGATCATGGAGTAACTTGGTCAAGTTCGGTCCAACTGCAGACGCAAGCATGCCCACACATTGAAACATCGGTTCTTCGGATGGAGCATTCTTTTTCCTGGAAGGAATTATGTGGTGTGAGGAGAGTGTCAGCCAGTGATTTGACTTACCCTCGACTCTGAAGACCTCCTTTTACCTGACCCATGATTGCATCCACAAAGGGTTTCATCTCACTTCCGACAGCGCTGGCTACATGACCGATGGCGATGAAAGCTACACGGAACATCAGTAGAAAACGACACGAAATGTGATATCGTCCGTACCAAAAGAGCGCTCGCTGGGCCTATCCAACTGCGTGAGCAGGTGGGCCATGGCCTTGTGTAGGAAGTGCTCGGAGAACGTCTGTGTATCATATACTGCTAACGTTGGAATTAAAGTGATGTCCATCTTTTTCACGAGGGCGTCACGATGGGTGCGGAACTTTAGGATCTGGTCGGCCGTATCCAGAAACGCCTCCTTCATGAACTAAAAGATGGATGAGAAAGAGACCTTCATAATGCTAAAACATTGGAGAAAGGACGAACGCTGCCTCCGTGGAGTAATAATTCACGGTAAGTCAAAAGCGATCCATGAATAATCTCCGGCTGCGTCATTTTCAGACCAAGCTGTGCATCCTGGAATATCCTGGGCAGATACAGACTAAAACCCCGCTCCCTCTGGGTGATGATCTCTAGACAAGCGGCCAGTAATTCGGCAGCACCTTCTCTGACGATCACGCGAGAGTCTCTCAGGGGTACTAGGATCTTGTCAAAGACGAGGCCAATGTGCGAGTGAAAGTAGGTTGGACTGTTCCGCGCAAGTTCCTTCAGAATCAAGACTCCCGCGTAACGTCCTGGCTCTTGTCGATCTCCTTGGAGCAACTCGATCGCGGTTTGAACCTCTTTCTCCATGAACCGCTCTCCAAACGTAGCACCTCCAATTTCTGCAATCTGCCCCAAGGTTTTGGAAGCTGCGAGCATGACGTTGATATCGTTGTTCGGTAATAATGGTTTCACGTAGTTGTAGAATCGGAATAGATTCATCTTGGACTCGATTGTCTCCTCTGGATCCACATCCAAAAGGTGGTCTGCGTTTGACACCAGTCAGAATCACAAGAATACCAAAATGACATCCGCACGCGCCTATGGCCGCGATCCCCCCAAGTTTCTCCCAACTGTTTGGGCTGTGGACAAGATCGAATAGTCTGCGATTGATGGTATCCTCCCACAGCTTCCCTGCTGCCTCTGAAGACAATTCCGATACGCTGGTCGACACCTATCGTCATAAAGTCAGCAAACGAGAACTCCTATATGCCAGTCCTTGCACTCACATATCTTCGTAATTCTTGGGCCGATTGTGATCGGACCTCGGGAACTTTGGATTTGAGGCCCTGGAATATCTGGCTGAGCACATCCATTTGGCCTCCGGAAGAGGGTGCGGTCGACGCCATAGTCGACGTGGCCTGATGTTAGAAGAACGCAACTGCACCGCAACGGCGCGCTCTTCGCCGAGATCAACGATGAGGAACGGGAAGTCATGTTTAACCAGCCACAAATAGTGTTGTGGGCAGGATGTTTTTGGTCGACTTCTGCCATCTGCCAGGCAAAAATGGCTGTCGTGTGCAGGGAAGGAAGGTTCCGGACACGCGACAAGGCGGAGTTTAAAGTAGTCTTCACACGACTGGAGAACTGGTTAAGGTGTAGTACTCTCTTGTCAAGCTGGACTGCCGTACTAGGTACAAATGAGCGTGGTTATATAACATAGAGTCAGGGTAGAGGGATGTAGGATAGGAGTCCGAGTGGAACGAGGACAGAATAAACGAATGTGTTAGAGATAGAGGGAAACGGCGTTTCAGCCACAATCGTACTAATAAGGCAAGTGCCAAGAACAGTGGATGGAGTGATGGGCGGAACAACGGACTCCACGAGCGTTGGGGGTTGAGAGGCCCTGCCAAGGATGACAAGCTTCTCCAGAGTGGAAGACCTACGGGTCTCAATATTTATACAATCTTTTATCATTTTTGTATCATTCGACTCGGAAGATGCTCAACCTGGCAGTCAGGGGAAGGATCTTTCACTTGTGGCGGAGGACACCTGTTAGGTATTTAAGTAAATCAGTGCCTACTATGATATAGCTACCACCCACCAAGCATAGAAATATTTAAAGTACCAAATGTCTGACTCAAAGCAGTTGTAACAGTACTTACATCACTGTAGTTCACTCCACAGAGAATCGCATAATCTATAAACTCAGATACAGGTACCTTAATTGTATACTGAGGTCAGTCAGGATACCGTAAGCCGCGACAAGTCGTGCTGCATTCATTATTCAAGTCCGAGTGCGCCCCAATGACCAGGAGAAGGTCTCAGCCACCCATTTCCATATGAGGAAGCCTCAGCCACTGACCTTCCTTATCTAGCCGTCGTTGCACGCGATGTTTGCTCAAAACGGCAACTGAGGCTGAAACGACGCGTCACTGCTATCTGAGCCACCCGGGAACATGCTGTATCAGACCTGTATTCGTTCCCCCTCCATGACACTCGTTGCGAATGTCCTGTCCTGCGCTTTAGCTGTTTATCTGGTCCCCCGGGTTTTATCATTCTGTAGTGTTCTATGAGTTTCTGCCCATATACGCTGCTGGAAACCCCGGTTCCATAACAACCCCCTGGCTATAGTAAAGCATTTTAAGGTCAACTAAGACATCCTTTACACGGTCAAAACAACCAACTTTTTTTTTGGTGGAAAATCCTCAACAAGACGTAGCGTTGGACCGAAGGATAGCAAACATAAGGAATCAGATGTGAAACATAAATACTGAACAAGGAAATAAGGGATCAGTAAGATGTGGTGATCGGAGCCTTGCAACCCCAACAGGGATCGAAATAAGGAAGGATTAGCTGAAGGTGGAGTGGCAAGAATTAAAGCAAAGAACTGTAGGTTCAAATAAAGCTAGTGATAGTGCGGCGTGATTCGCCCCTCCAAGGTGTGGCGCTACCCATTACTAACGGGCTCCAGATTTCCTACCGTTAGGCATTCTAGCAGTAGCTTTAGGGAAGACGGAACACCATGGTCCATCGGGGATCAGCATTGTAACCCTTGCTGGTACATTCATCATCTACGCATCGCGTGCCGGCCGTATCGAACTAGGTCTCGTACCCGATTCAGCCTCCCCGAACCTCATCTCAAATCCAACACCATGGATGTGGTACTGTTCCCCCACGAGTTCCTTGGTAGCAACCATCAGCCGATCAAGTCTCGTCACAATACCATACGAGGTCGAAACTGCCACACAAAAGAACCTACAGAAGATCTTATCAGTCCACACACGTTCACCCAGGGTAGACTGTAACTTACATATACTGTTCGTTTTCTAACGTGTCGATGTTGAGAGTGCGTGGCAACCCATAATCACCATCTTCTTCCACAATGTGCAAACCATCCTGGTGAGCCATGAACCGACCCAACAAGGGACATGGTGTGATCTGCGGCAACGGGTTACCCATTCGTAGAGCTGTGGAGATCAAGCCTGCAAGGCAAGTGGAGGAACTTTTAGTCAATCCTCAGTCCGGTGGGGTATGGAGAGATTGATCCTACTGATGACGGCCAGGACGTCCCCAACAAAATCAGGGTCAATAAATCGGGTACGTCTGAGGAACGCTCGAGTCCATGACGGTTCTAATTGTTCAATGACGGAAAACAGATGTGAAAGGAGATAAGATATCTGCCTGAAAGGGATTGAGTGGTAGTCACGGGGATATCGGACAGATTCATACAATTGGAGCTCGAGAATGGTGTGATATCGTTCCAAAGGCCATCGTCCGCGCATGGAGAACTAATATATATGTAGATTAAGGCCCTGAACAAGGAGGAGAGGAAAATCAGACGCACCTCGTAGATTATATTCTCACGCAGACCAATTGATCTTTTCAGTTTTGCTCTGATGGCGATCAGACTACGTATAATCTCTTGTTGCTCTGCCTCTCCACGAGCATCTTTTGGAGTATTAGCAAATGATATGATCGAGCAATATATGGCTCCGATTTCGTTGACACTTGTGGCGAAGGTCCTCCGCTGGTAACGACGCAAAGTGGTGGATGGAGGTAGGAAGGAGGCCAGGCTGGGGGAAGTTTAGAGATACGAACAGACAGGAAGCCATCTCAGGATGTACTTACAAAGCGGCTGTAACCCCTGCGGTGACGAGCACAAATCGTTTCTACACGATTGCGTTCAGGACTTCGCTTGGCCAACAAATATCCTGTACTCACCCACGCCAAACTGTATCCAAACCCTGGGTTCACGGGTGAAGCAAGATGTGTGTCTTGCCAAGAATATCCAACCACCTAGTCAACAGCATCAGCCTTGCCTGGGTAGCTGTGCCAGGTAGTGTACGAAAGTAACTCACCAATGCAACAGTAACGAAAAAGATGATATTCGTCATCGGTGGCCCCGGCCAATATATCCTCGCAAAGTAGAAGAAAGGAAAACAGACAGCGCAGACAGCGGCAAGCCCAAAAGCGTTTCCTCTGCCAGAACCCGTAGAAATGTACCTGCAACAAAGATCTTATCAATGCCCAATGTAATCAAAAATCCAAGGGGCATCAAACTGACCAGATAGTTATCCCAACAACACCACCAAGGAACGTACTCAGTATCCGGGAAACGAGGCCAAAACTAGTATCACCCCGGAACCGTGCGAGCGTAAGCTGACCCATGAAGCTACCATGAAAAGGCGTCAAGGAGGATACACAAACGAGATGGGAGTCCACTCACACACCCCAGACGAATCGGTTTTCTAGGAAGAACGCGGTCGTAAATCATGTCTGAACTTCAGATGATCATGGAGGACGTACCATACGCAAACGTGGCACTTGAACTCAAGAAACTGGGCAGACTGAGGACGACTACACATATTCGCAGTCTAATCAGCTACTGACGTTGTTTCATAATAAAGACACTTGCCTGTAAACAAACCGGCCTTGAGGGCGAAGAGAGCGTTACCGTGGCCTAATCCAGCTGCAAGTCCATACAGGCGACACGATATCATCTCAAACACATTCCGCGGCGGTAATGCATCCGGATCTCGACGACTAGGTTCCCCTAAATCCTCCACCCATTCTGGTGCCATACCTTGAATGACATCTATCGGCGACAATTATTTAGTCCCTTGGAGTGATGAAAGGAGGTTAACCCGCTATCGTACCCGGATTCTCGTCATCATCATGTTCCACATTTTCAGCAACCTCCCAATTGTTCCATGACCACAACCGACTGAGGGGAACAGTGGGAAACCATACACGCGCACGTTTCCTCTCCTTCTCTTTCTTGATCATGTCGTCAAGCTGGATTTAGAATCATCTCAGAAAACCCGAGGAAGTGGGAAAACACGCAGCACCCACCATCTCCAACACGAGTTGGGCTACTCTCATAAGGTGGTACTGATACACGTAACAGTGGAACAGATGTCGGTGCGGCGGGATTTCCTGCAAAGACGCTACGAGTCGGGGATCTAAGGAGGACCGATATGGCTCGAGGACGAGATGTCTAACACAAAACTCGTTTAGTAAGAACCCCGATGCAAGCGCTAAATATCCTACCTTTTCTCATGCATGAACGTCCCCAACGTCCCCCTCAACTCTTCAGCAACCTTCTCCATCCCCTCTTCCCTCTCCTTCATCCTCTTCTCCCTTTCACCATCCTTCTGCCAAAACTTAAACCGACTCTTATTCATCGTCCCCAACCACCCACAAGCATCATGTATAGCCTTCTCACAACTCCCCAACAAATCATCACAACTCTCTCTCAGCAATTCCGTCGCTCTCTGAGTATAATGGGCAGCCAAGGGATGGGAGAGATGTGCAGCCTCGATATCGAGATATCTCATCGATTCAAAGACGCCGACAGCTTGTTCAGGCTGTGGTGTCAAATGAGTAAGGTGGGGGAGATGGAGACGATGACGATGGGGGGATCGAGTTCGATGAGAGTGGCGTGGTAGATGATGTGAATGAGATTGATCATTCACTACATGGGATCGACGACGATGAGGAGTCGAGATATGGACGCGGGTAGTATCTTCGCCGCCTTCCGACTCGAGATGAGTAACCTCAGTCGCGGGGCTAACAGGTAGTGAACCATTGTCGCTACCCTCCCGATCTCGTGAGGCAGCCCTGGATTGAGCCCTAGATTGCGAAGGAGTTCCCCGCGCAGGAGTCCCCGGTCTTGACGCAGCAGGAGTCACAGGGAACCTCTCCCTCAAGGGATCAATCAAAGTGAAATATATCCCGAGCCCGTTAGCCCTCACAGACAACCTCCTCACCCAATTCTGCAAGTCAACTAGATCCGTTGGGCTGAACCTACACCATACCACGTCTCGTTTCATAAGCCGTCCTGAAGCAGCCAACGGGATAAGACCTGCTTCAGATTTGCCAACTGCAGCGGTGATGGCAGATGCAGAGAATTCGGGGTCGGTGGTACATGTTTGAAGAAGCTTTCGGTGTTCGGAAATGACTGTCACCAAGGGACTGAGTACACCAGAGAGGCGTTCTCTGTATTGGGCAGAGACGGTGGAGGGGAAGACGAGAAGCGATACCACGAGGGAAATAGCCGAATGGAAAGCGATAGGGACCACGATGGCTTGTCCAATCTGCAGTAATTGGTCAATGGAGTTCTGGGCTGACGGCAAGAAGAAACAGACGTACAGCATAGTACGGGTAAGGGAAGAAATTGGCAGTGGTGAAGGATAGGTCTATGAAAATGTCAGGTTTCAGCGAGGGTAAAGGGAGATAAGGTTGGTCCGCACCAAGACATATGCACCCCAAGATGGTCCCAAAGATGAACGGACCTGGCCCTTGCCTCGCTTTCACGTAAAGGAAGAACGAGCTTCCGAGGAACAGGAATACAGCCATAATCACAGTTGGCTAAAGTAATTTGTCAGAATCAGCGTCGTTTGAGACTTTCGAAAGACATACAGCTGCTTCGATGTACTGTCCAGTGAACACGGTTGCTGGGCTGACGCTTGGATCGACGGAAACCCGGGCTAACGAAGCCAATTTTGCTGCAAGACAAAGCCATCTGTGTGAAGGTTGGATTGGAACTTGGACTTTAAAGACATCGCATATGACTCACGCCCATGCTAGAGTCACGGAAGCCATGATGAGAATTTCTCGTTCTAGGACGGCGACGAATGGGTCACTGGGCGGGGACATGAACCCCGCTACAACGCGATGTTAGCATCATACAAAACTAGGGCGCGTAAGTTGCGTACCGACGAGGATGAGAAAGCTAGCCTGAAAAAGAAGTGACTTCAGCGATTGCACAAGAGGAAATGAATCAAGGTAGAAAGGAAGGGACTCTTCTCCTTCAAATCACAACATCGACGCATATAGTGACTCTCCACAACACAAGCACCCAAACAAAGTCCACAAAGCGAATCTCAGACTCACCTGCCCAATCAATTTCTCGGTTGCCGGGATCACAACAAGAATCAATGAAATCCAGTTGGCAATAGCGCTCCTGATCGCCGGCTTCCACTTGGACCACGACCAGTTACTCTGAATCCACCGGACATCAAAGGGCAACTTGAACTCATATTTCCTCCCTTCCTCCATCTCACCCTTCTGATCCTTAGAGAATCTGAGTTCCTTATGCCCATGAGCATCCTTCTCCAATCGATCTTGTCCTTCTGAATCAGCGTGGTCTTGTCCATCCTCGTCGTGCCCATCAGCTTCGCCTGAGGCATTCGTCGCGTTATCCCCAGAGGACTTTTCATCAGGATCCGTCGTCGAAGATTTAGGCTGAGCGCGTCTGAATCTCATCCCGAGTCATTCGCGAGGGGGTAAAAAGAGGCAGAGATTGAATCCATGATGTTTTTAGTACTTGTAAGTCATGACTTCATCAGGGAAGGTCAACGGCTGCATAACTCCGCGGTCTTATCTTTCCCACGGTACTTGCCCGCCTCTCACCATCGCCGTGAATGTTATTT
Organism: Jaapia argillacea MUCL 33604; assembly: GCA_000697665.1. Classification (NCBI taxonomy): domain Eukaryota; kingdom Fungi; phylum Basidiomycota; class Agaricomycetes; order Jaapiales; family Jaapiaceae; genus Jaapia; species Jaapia argillacea. The sequence continues at coordinate 11,045 of KL197736.1, read as the reverse complement.
GCCTATCTGGCTGGCGTTCACCCTATTAGCTGTGTCCCTCCTCGTTGTTACCTCGTTATTGCCACCAGATTAAACCGACCTAATGGGCGTGTAAGGTATCCCCGCATGGTCCATTGAACCAATACTCGCTTGATAGCTAGCCCCGACGAACTCGGAATGAACCTTGGCTGGCGAACCTAAAGTACCATCGCCTCTACTCCCCATTACAGATCTATACTACACAACCAGCCAGCACATCGACCATGAACCCTCAGCTATCGTTCCACGATACCCCGGCGCATCCACGCGTCTCGGAAGAGCACCGGTTGATAATGCTCTATATATTCTTGCGAGATCTACTGTACCTCCGGATTTGACCGCATTGCACATACTCTCCTCCATGTTCAAGCCCTTCACTCGGAGTAACAACCTACCATATCAATCTTCAAGATCCTTGTGCAGGCGAAGAGGGCAGAACATTCAACCACGTTCGCTCCCTATGTCCGCGTATACTATGCGGTAGGTAAAGTTCGGTTTCGTCCCCGAATAGTGTTGCAAAATGTCCTGGCCAGACGAGCTTCCCAGTTCCGCGTGATAAGCACAGAAACGTCAACCCTGCAGATCGAACGTGTCAACCATGAGAATCCTCTTTTATGGAATGTAACGAAAACACTCCATTCCTCTCGGAAATATTTTGGTTTGGAGGATAGTCATCTTCCATACAGTTCTCCCATCAAGAAGCGCCCATGTGGCTGACTGAAATTATCCAGCTTTCGACTCCAATCGAATGGTACCGTCATATACTCAGGCGGGGACGCGTCAAGTCCAACGCGATTCACCTGAAATCAAATTTGAGGACTCGACCTCCACACCTATGTGATTATTTCAAGGTGGATGAGAGTCAACCGAGGCGAATTTTGCCTTATTGCGCATCCCAACTGTTGCTCATCTTACCATTGTGAAGCCGAATGACGAACTGTGGGCGAGTCCGAATATGACCACTCAACAAACTCCTCTCCAAGTGATTAGTGAGTCCGACGTCGTTGAAACCAAATGCACATATGCAATTGCAAGCCACCACGCTCGTAGTAAAGAAAGGACCTAAGACATCGGTACAACAACTGGTGTAGTAATCAACAGCTACTCAAGAAGATTGAGGGAGATGGATGCACACCTAATAATACAACAAACCAGAAACCAACGAATCAAACCCATCCAACCGACCTGATCTCACCGCACCCTCTTCTTCCCCTTCCCAACCGGCATCGGTCTTCTCCACATCTGCCTCCCACCTCCTTCCGCCTGCTCCTCCTTCTCCATCTTAACTCCCTCACCTCTCTCCCCTTCCAAACTCGTCCCTCTCACCTGACTCTCACTCTGAATTCGCGGTAGCCGTTTCGGCGCCCTCCTCGTAGCCTCCAAAAACCCACTAACCAACCCTCCTCCTACAACCCTCCCCCCAAACCCTACCACAGCTCCAACTAAACAAGCAACCCCCACAAACACGTAAAGCGGGTACACCCATCCCGCCACTCCTACTATGATCTCATACGGGATGAAGACGAACGTGTCGCCGATGATGGCGATGAGTGTCGTTAGCGGGGAAAGGATGTAGAGGAGTGGTTTGAAGAGGAATGATACTGGTGAGAGGAACGAGAAGTGGAGGAGAGAGAGGAGGGTGTAAGTGAAATATGAGAAGACGCGGAATATTAGGCTGAAGGATGCGGAGAGGAGAGAGAGGATGTGGACTATGGGCGGCGGTTGGTTGCCAGCTGTCGGCGTTGGACCGAGTAGTGGCTGGACACCGGATGTAGAGTGAGCTGCAATGATTGTTGTCGTTGTCGACATGGTGGCAGGACGAGAAAGTCGTGACCCGAGAGCGGAGCTGTAAGATGTTGATGGCGTCCCCAGAAACATTGGGTTAAGGTTACAATCGCGTGTATATGCAACGTATATGTAAACTACTTAAATAACACGCCTCCACCAACTAAACGTCCCCCCTCCTAGGGTTAACTTCGATAGCCATCGAGTTGGGAGAAAGGGGTAAAGGAAGACACTCACCAAAATGAACAACCCGACATATATGCACGACCCCTAGCCGATATACGTACAGTATTCAAGCGTTCCTTGGCTCTGGAGGACTCAAATAGTGTCATAAAATTCCAAACAAAAATTGAGGGGGAATATTCTCGTGTGATGTTCCTTCCTACTATCTCACATCCTCCCAATACCGCAAGTAACCCCCGTAGTATTCGAAAGAGGTGGATTGAGTGGTGAAACTGATGAGCTGACAAATTACTTATTTCCCAAAATGTAACTTTTGTGTGCCTGTGTGGCTCAAGGAGGTGATGGACGCCGCCGTCGTTATCGACCTTCTACGTCACCATTGTATGACATTGAGGCTACCAGCAGAAAAATGGAGGCACATAAGATTATGTATTGTATTGGATCTATCAAAGCAGATTGGCGTCTGAGGAGCTAAGAATGTTTTCCGAGCCCAATCTCTGAACAGTGTCCCAAGGATTGCTTGAACACTGCAGCGTATTCGTTTCCATATATTTCGTGAACCGAACACGTTTGCCACCCTACCACCCTCGATCTTGACAGCTCGATTCCCAGTCGGTTGCAAGATCATTACCATACCACCCATACATCCTCAATGTCTAAGGAAAGATGCCTTGCTTTCGTCGAGGCAAGACATATTTTATTCCCATTGAATACGACAACTTCTCCCACCACTGCTAATGCCCCCTCGAGAAGTAAGGATTTGTGAGAAAGAAAGATTGGGAGCGATTAGAGTTCAGTGGCGGCGTAAGTGGCACTTCAGCACTTCAGTGGCTCTCTGTCAAATTCGGCTGCAGGAAATGACACGCCATAGTACAGCGAGGCCAGGGTGCAGGTTAATAAGTTAGTATGGCAGTGCAACGGTTGAAAAATTTGACGTTGTCTGAATACCTAAGCCTCAGTGTGGCCCCATCAACATCAAGCAATTCAATGCCTCACAATTACATGATGATCACGACTCCAAGCGCCGTCCCAAACTCCCCCTCACAGAAATCCACCACTCCTCCCTACTGGGCTCTCGCATTTGGGAAGGAGTATGGGCGAGGGGGTGAACAGGCGCAGGACGCGCAAAATCCATTGGGTTGGTACTCGTTGAAATAAGCACCGCCGAGTTCGGCGTAGAGCCAATCTTGCAGTGATGGTTGGCGAACGTGCGGGACGATGAAGCCATCTCGCAGCACGGCTTGCACATGCCGTTGCTGTATCCAGCTGGGACCCGTCTCGAGCAGGCGGCAGTCGTGCACGAGTTCTTCGATGTGGTCGATATGTTTGGGGGTGGTGGGTGTTGCGTAGGGGTGACTGACTGGTTCGTGGAGGGGATGGATGTGTTTATACTATCTGTGGTGGGATAGGTTGGTCGGAGAGTGGCACCGGCCCGGCCGTAGTCGTCGAGGGAGGGGAGATTGTCGTTGTCGAGGGTGGAGGGGTGAGTGTAGCCGTTGCGAGAGGGTACAGCGCAAGCGTCGTTACCGAGCACCTGTCCGGAGCATCCAGGCCAGGACAAGCTGCAGCCAAAGGAGTCGTCGTTGTCGCCTCAGGAGGGTAACCTGCGGGTGCCGTCGTAGTCGTCGAGGGAGAGCGAGGTGCGGGCGCCGTTACCGAGCACCTGTCCTGGGGCCAGGCCACAACGAACCGAAGGTGTCATCGTCGTATTGGGAGGGTGACCTGTAGGTACCATAGTAGCCGTCACGGGAGAGCGAGGTGGGGGCGTCGTTACCGAGGACCTCTCCGAAGCCTCTGGGCCACGAGGCCATGAGGGCGAAGGTCACGGTGTCGTTAACCACCCAGTCCGGATCAAGAGAGGGTCCGAGAGGATAGGGTGTGGGTATCGTTTGTGAGAACGACGCCGCCGATAACAAACGACAACGCCGTTGTCGCGAACGACAGCATGACGGCGAAAAAGTGGGAGTGCATCGCACTTCGGGAGTAAGGGTATTCTAACCTCCCCTGAATATCTGAGAATGTAATGCCGGAATAAAATATTTAGGTGCCCTCAGAATTTGTTGTTCCTACCGAATGTAAATTCGAAGTCTTTTGTGTGTTCCGAATGAGATGAGGAACTTGAAGTGTAGAGTGGCTTAGTCAGTTGCTTTCAGAGCTCTACATGACTCTGAACTTGAAGTAGAAACCACAGAAAACTTCAAGTTTTCGTGTCCTTTGGACTCCAAGCTATAACTTGGCTTGTATGTCTTGTCAAAATTTCAGGAATAAACAAAACATTCCAACCCATATTCGGAGGCTCGGTAAATACGAGAACATCTCATCCACGGGGAGACAGGGCTATAGCCCTGTGGCTGTAGCCTATCTGTAATCTGATCAGCAATCTTATCAGTGGCTTGTTGACCACGACGCGTCCTCAACCCCAACGCGTCAACCGTGCTATGGCCCGCCACTCTTGTTCATTTGTTGTCATCTCGTAGACACTGTCTCACCACCGACAAAAGAACTGCCAGCCCTGAGACTGTATTTGAGCTTCCTCCCCGTCTTATTGTCACCCTTGGGCCGTCTCCGCTGTGCTCAAATGCCTCGTCATGGTCTCCGATTCAGCCTCTGACGACCCAGTACTATCCCCTCCTCAATGTTCTTTATTCACCTCAGCCAGCTCCTCGCTACTACCCCTGAACTTCACGCAAGCCTCACCTTCGATACCGTTGTGAAGTATGTCGACCTCGCCCGACTCGCTCGTCCAAACATCAAACGGATACAACCTTGGTACAAAAATGGTCCTCCAGAACGACTTCCCCACCTCGTCCACGAGTTTCTCGCTCTGTCTCTCGGTCTTGATCACGAAACTTCCAAGCTGGCTTGGGAGACCTTTCGTGATGTGGTCTGGGAGCGGAACTTTCACCCGTTAGACCCAGATGTACTCTCGAGAGCAAGCTCGTACATGGAGTCAATTGTAGATTATGGTCTCGACCGGGGAATAGGTCAGTCATTCTCGTCGCTCTCCAACCTAGTTTGTCCTTTACTGATGATTGTCTCACAACCAGGCTTCTTCAACTTGTACCCTCCAACCGAAACTTGCCTCGATCCCGCTTGCCGCCATGTTCTTGAATACCAAGATGTTGTTTATCTTTCAGAACGGGAGCTGAAGGAACCATCCCAATACGAGATCACGGTCTTCACGGTCAAGCTTGGAGCTGTACCGGGTTTCACAACATCACTCTATTGTCGCAGTAAGCATCTGAATTTCGTTACTACTTGACTCCGGGAGTTGACTTTCTGGTAGAATGCTATACTCGTTACCATCCAAACTACTATGTCCACAACAAAGCGACACTTCGAACATACTACCAAGAGCCACCAACCCTAATTGAGACATCCGATCATGTCTACATGTCTCGCGATACCTGTGAGCTATTTGCGAACATGATGGTCACTTCCTGGTAAGTTCTCTTCCGTTTGCCATGATCACAAGGTTTACCATGCCTCAGGACCTCTGCGACGAACTGTTCTCGGTTATACAACTACAGCCTCGGCAGGAATTCCATATCCGACTCCTTACCATCCTCTTGGAATCGATCTCTCCTTATGAAGATCGATGATGTGTGGAATGGTTTCTTTTTTCATAGCCTTTTCTTGGATTGTGAGGAGCGAGGTACTACTCTTGAGCTTCAGCATGATGCTCCGACGCAAGGCCTCCGACTTCGACCAGCTTTGCAGGAGAGGAACATACGGATGGTGGGCCCTGGCCAGGAGAATTGGAACCACGTATGCGACAAATGCACGTGGTTCTTCACCAACGATGACGGTGTTGTATGTGAGTAGAACATTTAGTATAACACCCAGTTTTGTATCAATTGTTGAATTCTACTATAGGTTATCTTCGCTCCACTGTAGCAGACGGTATTACTATCGGTCACCCTTGTTGCGGTGTTCACGATTGTGCCGTTCCTCTCGCGTCGGTCAAGGACCACTTTTGCCCTGTTCATCGCTCGCACAATACCATCTGTGTTGTTACGTCGTGTGTCGCCGAGGTCGAAGTCGGTTTTCGCACTTGCAGCAATGCTGACCACCGCAAACTTGAAGACTATCATTTTCAGCAAGGCAAAGCAATGTTCCAACTTAAACGGCGCCTTGAACGTGCACGTTCTTCACAGACGCACGACTCCTTGGCTGTTCCGGGGTCTGCTGAGGGCGAGGATGTTGAGGTTGGAGCAGAAGGCCTTGGTTTGGATGATCAGGAGGTGCTCATCGACGAAAGTGGTGTTTGCGAAGGGAAGCCGGAATCCGGGAATGCGAAGTTGAGAGCTCGGTTTGGACGCCGCCGAACTCATAACGAGGAGCTTTGTGTTGCATCGTGTGGTGTTGTTCTAGGGCGGGCGACATTTTTTGGTTCCGAGGCTCCCAACGGGGTTAGGGTGAGTTGTATTTCGTTGACGCCTTGGGACGACGACTGACGAATTGCAGACATTCTGGATGAGGCTGTTCCCGACCAAGGCCTCCCTCCCTCGTATTCTCTGGCATGATAGTAATTGCAACCTCACGGCGATGCTCAAGGCTGATACCGATCCCGTTCTTCGACACTACTTCGACGGTTGTGCTTTACCGGTTGACGTTTTTCACTTTAAGTGCAAACACAAGGAGTCCGATACCCATTGCGCCCAAAACTGCAATCCTTACGACTGGGAGGAGCTGCGAACACCAGAGGGCAAGTGGCGTTTCAATTCATCTGCTGCGGAGCAAGCGAATGCCTGGTTTGGAGGATTTCTCGCCATTGTCAGGGAGATGCAAGTTGACCGTTACAACTTTTTCTTGGACGAAATGATCAAGCGGCGAAACCGTATGTTGGTGAGAGAGCTGGATCAAAAGGGCGAGAGCCCATATAATGTACCTCGCCATGTTCTACTTCAGCCTGACAGTGTCTAATCACTTGTCGTATATTGTATAAGTTTCTATCCTATGTTACAACTTCCGTTTACGAATCCAGGAGTCCATCCTCGCAGTAATAGACGTGGTTACCAACATGAACTTGACGGAACTGAAGTTCATCCTCTTCAGTCTGCGTACTTGCAATGATCCATTTCTGAGTTCTCGTAATACTTTCACTTTCTTCGGCGGAGAAATGGTGAAGACCATACGCAGCACTCTCCTCCTGAGTCCAGATGGCAAGTGAACAATCGATCCCCAAGTCTTCCTGAATGAGACGAACAGTTACTTCGGGGAGAAATACCTCACAAATGACCCGATCCCAAGAAAGGGGGCGAGTGGCTTGAAGATCGAAGGAGTGGTCAGGAAACATGTATCGGATCATCATGAAGCCCTCGGCACCATAACTAGACAAAGTTCGAGATTAGAAGGGCAGTTAAGCGGGAGACAACAGATAACTTACTATCCGGCACTTCGCTTCGAAACCGCGTAGAAGTCCTTTGGGCCGCGAGCCGACACTCTCACATCATCACCATCCTTCTCGCTCTCTGAATCCTCTTGACTAGACTCCTCTGGCCCCTTCCGACTTTCATCTTCGCCTGACTTGCCATCCCTGTCGGCTCTCCATGTTGATTCCATGAAGAACTCGTTGGTGGTGATGTTTTTGAGAGTCACTTCGAGGACACCGCGCTTGGCGAGGATCCAGACATCGAGATTGGAGAAGTCAACTGATTCGGGCCACCCTAATTGACGAGCTTGTGGGAGGAGTTCACATTCATACTTGTGCTGTGCGCAATACTCGAAGGTGTCGCGGCAATTGAGCTTGGTCTTCAACACAAGCTTTCCTCTGATGAGATCCATTTCCTCCGAAAGGACGTATCCAGGTGGCCATTTGTAATCGCAGTATTCACACCTCATCGACTGATCAACTGGTGATTGGCGTTCATCGACAACGAAGGCCTTGATTGAACGAGCGGTTGCCCGTGCTTCCTCGGGCATGGGAAGAACATTCGATAACGGAGAAAGGCCGCGCTCAGCAAGCCATGAGTCCATCTCGTCATCCGTATCGTTGCTGGCAACAGTTCCCGACACAACACCCTTGAAGATCTGATAAAGGCCTTTGGGAGAATGGCCATATCGACAAAACCGATTGATGAGCTCAGGCGAAGCCTTCTTCCAGGTGGCGCGGAGAGCCTTGGCTGTAGATTGGACATAGCCGACAGTCGGGAATGCGAGTTGCCAAGCCTTCTCAAGTGTCATTTGATTGGCTCCTTCATCAGGAGCACGGAGTTCCTCAAGCTTTGACAGACCTCGAAAAATCTCCTTGACGAAGTATTCGCTCGGAAATCGCCGTTGCTTCGAAGTCGCGAGACCCTGAGGTTGGCTTGGGGGAATGGATCGTGGATGCGGAACGATGGTGACAGAAGGGTTGTTGGAGGGGAGAGAGGGTGGATGTGATGGAGGAGGTGTTGTGTCAATGTAGATGATGTCTTCTAATTTGACCTTTGGGCGGATGGGTGTCGAATTGTCCCTGCGAGCGACTTTCTTCGGGGGCGATACAACTGTGTCCAGCGCTCTCTTGTTCAGCGTATTCCTCTTTGGCAATCCAGCTACCCTCTCCGCAAGTCCAGGGCAGTCTTTAAGCTCTTCTAGTAGGCTGGGTCGTAGTCGGACGAAAACGGGGCGTGAACAATCGACAGGGAAGCTTGTTGTGATGGTGATGGTTTTCCAAGTGTCAATGTAGACATCAACGAGCGAGATATCGGATAGCTTGAAGTCATTCATAACGTGTGGGATACGCGAGAGAATGAGGTCGGGGTAGGTTGGAAGTGGGTATGTGAAGGAGACAGGAGGACAGCCATTCTGCATCACGTAGCCGTAGCATTAGCATAGTCTGAGAATAGTTAGCAGAAAGAAGGTGTACCGCACCGTATGATAGAAGTGAATCTCGACAGTCCGCTTCTTCTCCGCATCAATGTCTTCTCTCCTTCTCTTTAAGGACTCCTTCGCATCTCTCTCCTGACGTGCTTGGTGATGTACTTGGCTCCACATTGGGTCAAGGGGTTGGGCGAGGGCATTCCTTCGAGGGGGCCTCTGGGAAGAGCTTGGTGTAGGCTGAGACGCACGGGGAGTAGCTGGGCCCCGACTTGAGTGAGAAACCGCGAGATTTGGAATGTGTGGTTGCGGTGGGCCACTACGACCTTGGAAATCTGAAGGAAAAAGAGGCGAGGGGGGAGGTTGTGCAGAAAGAGGAGATGAGGTAGTCGTGACTCGGTGGGAAGTTTCGAGGGAAGGCTGCGGCGATTCCCGATGGTGGGGGGAAGAGGGGGCTATGCGAGGTTGAATTTCGAGTAGCTTGTGAGTCTTACAAGCCGCTCGACCCATCTCCTGCGCAAGCAAATGAGCTGCTTCGCAACACTTCTTGCATTTCTTCTCGATACACTTCACATTCGCCGTGGTCCGCTGCCCCCCAGGTCCTTTGACGAAACAGTCCAATTTGGAACAGTAGACCTTTGTTGTAGCTCTATCAGGAGGGGGAGGCCCTGGGGGAGCTAGTCGAAGAGGCCCCGAGAGACAGGGGATGCCCGTTTGACGAAGATTCAACCTTCTCACGAAGGCTTCAGCATCACTGAAAATGTAGGAGTCCGTGTGGAAAAGGGTGTAATAACAACTTGTGCACTGAAAAAACAGATGATGAGACAATACACAAAAATATAGGGGTGATGTTGAGACGCACCGTTTGAACAATGGCTCCCCTGAGATGAGCTCGACCGGGGTTGCTCTTTCCGAGATACACACGGAAGCCTCCCATGGGTTGGTTACAATGTTCCTTCCGACACCTCAGCTTAAAATTGAGCTGCGGGTCAGGTGGATAGGTTTCATTCTCGTGGAGTCGAGGGTCGAGGTTCGGGTTCGGGTCCATCACAGCAGGTTGGGAGGAACATACGGATTGCCATTGACGATATATACGACGACAAGGAGGTCAAAGTGAGACAGAAACAAGCAATACTCGACTGCATTGGCGGGCTTTGGGTGTCGAGAGCAACGGGCGCTGGAGGAGGGACAACGCGACATACGTGACTTTGGCAAACGCATTGTGAGAGTGTGGCTTTTGGAGATGCTTTGATTGGAAATTTTCGATCAACGTCCGAATCTAATCAAATCTAATCACTATCTAATCGAACTTGGCCGCGCGGGACGATGGACCACTGGACATAGCCGTGGGCTATAGCCCTATCCCCCCGCAGATATGATATTCTGGTAAATACAGTAACTCCCAAAGTGTCGACAAGCAAGAGGTTCAATCAGTGTTTCGTTATCGATGGCGGCTAACTGTATCTTCTTATCTTATCATATCTCTTCCGACGGATCGCGCTACCGCAGGGCCGAGCTACGCAGTTCTGGCTACGGAATTTACAGCACTCCGTAGTCTATGAGTGCTTGACTCTTTTTTCTGGAGACTTTCTAATAAGTAGGGTACGCCTGCAAGTTTGGTACATCACCTTTGGCCACAACTTCCTACTTCAACCATGACGGCAGCGGCACGCTTGCGCTTCAGGAAAACCTTGGAATAACGCCTGAAGTGGACAATGCGGCGCTGGAATACAGTGGAAGAAGCCCAAGCCTGTGTCCGGATCACCAACAGCGGGATCAGTACTTAATAATGGTGTCGGCGATCATGCTCAGTAAAAACGATAAGTCAACCCAAGTCGTGGAAAAGTCAGGCTCGGTCTCTCATGGTCTGGGGTAGTCGGTCAAAAGTCGCAATTTACTGTCTCAGAATGGGACACATCAAACACCGCTGAATTTAATTAGTTTTTAGTCAAGCATGGTCACCCCGAAGTCTGAATGATTCCGATATGCTGCAGTTGTGTTGAGAGAAAAAATGAGGATGAGAGTCAGGAATGGAAGCAAGGGGAGAGCTGGAGAATAGGAGAAGATCTCAGAGGGCAATGAGATAAAGTGGAGGAAATAAAATATGGTGGTGAGAAAACAGTACAGAAAGGATAGAAAAGGAGTTGGGATTAAAGAAAATGGAGAAATAAGGAAGAGAGAGGAGAAGGAAAAGGGAAGGAGGGGGAGAGAGGGAGGCCAGAGGAGAGGAGGAACATGAAGAAGGGGGGAGAAGGAGG
>KL197735.1:396860-481939 GCA_000697665.1 Jaapia argillacea MUCL 33604 | reverse complement strand
CCAGCGCTGCTGCCAGTCACATCCCTGGTTGTTGTTTGTTGCTGACACTTCGAGAATAGCTGAAGTGACATGTCTCGCCAAGACTCCGACATCGAAACTGTTCGGAATTTCATTGTTGTGAGATTGGGATACAAAGCAGCGAATTTGAAGGTATCTAAAAGATCATCTGGGGAGATCACAGCTATAACCAAAAGCTAAGACGGTTTACATTTGCTACATAATAGTAGAAGAAAGGCCACGATTGAGGCCTGAGTATTATTAAGGAATTATAGGGACTCATTGGGTCGACGAGGTTGGGTTCTGAGTACCACATGGAAAGCTGTGAACTTTCTTCAAATGTCTAGTCAAGTCGCTCTTTTGCAAGAACTTCTTGTCTTCACATATGTTGCAAGTCCACGGGTACACCCCCTTATGAGCTCGGAGATGAACTAGAAACGTAAGAAAGAGACCATCAATTCCATGGCAACTGTTGCAAGACGACAGAACAGAATAGATACCTTCCAGATTATCCCTCCTTGTGAACGTCCTTCCGCAATAGGTACAAGAGAAATTGGCGGGGTTTTTCCGCCTTGCTTCGGCCGCACTGATGAGGCTGCGTGAGCATTTCAGCTCTCGATATGGTGAGTGAGATCTCGCAGGAAGGTCTGATGCAGGGTCGGTCCTTTCTACCGAAAGGATCTCATCCCCTGGTAAGGAAGACTGCGGAACCAGTGGCGAGTGTGGGACTGGGCTGGCGGAATGCGTCGAGGAGTCGGGGGTGATATCAGGGCAGGGTGTCGAAGGATCGGGTGTATACGGGCCGTTGGATTCATCTCGTGGGTTGAGATGGTCTCCCCGCGCGGCGTCGTGACCGGTGATGTGATGCGGTGAACATCTCCCAGCCTTTCGTGAATTGGCGCAGGAAGAAGGTAGCTTTTGGGCTCGATGTCCCGAGGGTCCGTCGTTTCGATGGTGCTGGGTACTACAGATGGTGGATTTGGTTCTAGAAGTGGTGGGAGCGTCGGTTGCGACTGCGTCGAGGAAGAATTCATCAACGGAGTCTGGAGTGGAGGCTCTGGAAAACATCTCGGTGTACCGCCTGAAGTTGTGGGGCCAGGAGAAAAATGGAAAAGAGAGATTATAGAGGTATGTTTGTGGGAAGATTTCGAGATGGAACGACTGAGCTTCAACACTGGGTCCGGGTTTGACAAGTCAGAGGATTGCATTAACGACTGCATGGATGGGATGTACAGCCTTGTTTGATTGGTAACACCGCAATCGCTACAATTGGGAATGATGAATCGCTAGATTATTTGGGCCATCGCAGCATGTCAGTCACGGTACCGAGTTCTGAACATACTGAGTAGGAACACGCGTCGGGGCAGACGCCCAGCAAAAGCGAAGAGAAAAATGGCTAGGACGCACAACAGGCTTTGTAAAATAGTAATTCTTCTTTCCTCTCATCCCCACGCATCAGAAGGGTAAGACTTGAGTCATAGTAATTATGGCGCGAAGCCTAAAAAAAAAAGTCAGTGTAAACGGCACACGCAGGGCCTGACGACTGGAGGACAGCAGAAGCAGATTCCAGAGCAATTGTATGGATTTTTCGAGAGACTTCGCGAGACTAGTATTGCACGATGGCATTGTAAATGAATTTTTTCTGCTCTGCAAGGCTGAAATGCGGCAGTGTCGGAAGGAGTCCTGCTCCGACAGAAAGCCCCGATTGCTGTTGTGGGATACAAATTTTGCCCCGCCATACGGGGGAGCTCAGAGGCACGAACAGCATAGCCAGAGTCCTTCAAGCGACAGAGATGTCGAGGGGCGGGGGAGCAGTGAACAAAGGGCCAAAGGCGAGAAGTTGTGGAGATGCTCCAATGCCGAGTTCTATTTGTTATCCGCGGTCAGAGCATGTTTCCAACAAGTTTTTTCACTTTTTTTTTCTGGCTCAACTCATCAACCTTCTCAATTACCTCTGTGTCGAGCTGGTATGTCCTATTCCACAAAAACTCTTACAAAAACAACGGAAGTGTTACACACGGTATAGCCTCGGGCGAGTTCAAGAGTTCACGTTGAAGATTAGTTCCCACGGCCCACTTCACCCTGAACGAATTGCTTCCGCCAAGTAAGAAGGCGACATTCAAGCTTCAAGTCGACTATCTCCTTACAGCCGACCTCGAAGCAGGCCGCATCAACGATTTTGCCAGTGACGCAACAGCCTACGCACACCGCGACGCTCTGGTCTGTACTCCTTCCTCTCTACTTCCTCACTCGCGTGCTCATCAATTCATCTGGACCTTATTACAATGTGTGTATCTATGCTCTAGCCACGCTTCCCCGGCGGCCCTTCCCAGACGATGTTCTCGAGTTCGTGAATGGGATGGTGGAATCCATCTCCCATGCTATACCGAAGGAGGAGTTTGGTGTATATCCTGGATACGTCGAGTACGTCCTCCCACGTCTATCTCCGGGCCGTCACATGTCCTGACTTGACATCGCTTTCAGCCCGCTGATTCCGAAGAGCAAATGGCCGACACAATACTGGGGTGCGAATTACCCTCGACTTCTCCAAATCAAGTCCAAGTATGACCCAAAGCACGTCTTTTCAAACCCGCAATCTGTGGGGTCGGAATCGGACAAAGATTTCCACGGTGTTATCAATGCATAGGACGAGGCGCTGAAGCGCGAAGGGCGCAGGGTTAATGGATACCATCGTAGTGGAAAATGGTTTATGCGATTGGCTGGTCTGTGATTCCATGAACGCCGTACATCCCATTTCGGGTGTAATGGACGCTAGGATGAGCGCGACTGCGAAATTCCTGAAGTTCAAGCATGACCCCTTCGGACTTTGTTCAATAAGCAAGTTCACTGGCAGAGAAGGCTCCCTGTTAAGTTATGTGGAACGTAGATGAACTCGTGGCTTCGACGGGATGCACCTACGGCCGGACCGTGACCATATCATGGACCGATAGCTTCGCGTACAGTATCCAGTACTTATCCAACCCCCCCGTCAAGGATGTTGAAGGGGACCTCTACGGCAGGTCACGGAAACTATCGAAACTGAAACGATGGTTATTCATAGCGTCACCCCTGTGGTGTGAGAACCAAATAACGATAAACCTTACTCCATACCGTGGCGTAAGTTCCCTTTGGAAACCTAACCTTGGAGCACGATAATATGTCCAGGCTGGCGTAAGTATCAGGTTGTACCTCAGGCTGTCCTGGAACGTGGAACGAATACGGGCTTTACGACTCGCAGGTTCTCTCACACAGCAGTATGCTAGTAAGTAACATACTTTCCCCAAGTTCTCAATGCGATGCTGCCATCCCTTACCCGCAGCCAGTATCCAGAGAACACTCCAATCAACTGCTTATGACCAAGTGAACGCTACGCGCCCAGTTCCTAGAAATTTCTCGACGATATCCTCCTACAAATGAAGTGACCTTCGCCTCTTCGCAACCGATAGATTCGATACAGGAGAAACCCCATCACAAGGGACATTCCTCTTCACACCAAGGCACTCTCCACCGGATGAGTCGGACCAACATTTTCAAACATTTTCAAACCCTCACCCGAGTCCATCGAAGGCGTGACCCCCACCTCCAGCAACTCATATGACCGCATCTCCCTAGCGCCAATCGTCATTCTAGAGATAGCGACGAAAGCCCGTCTCCCAGTGATATAAGGTCTTCGAGATTACCAAGTGATATGTCTCACTAAGACCCGGACATCAAAACTGCTCGGAACTTGATCGTTGTGAGATTGAGCTGCGAATTCGAGGGTACCTAGGGGATCGTCTGGGGAGACTACAGCTATAACCAAAGCTAAGACGGCCTACATTTGCTACATACTGGTGCAAGAAAGGGCACGATCGAGGTCATGCATTGGAGCAGTACTATCCGAGTCGGAGAAAGTCCAAGTATTCTATAGGGACTCATTGGGCCGACGAGGTTGTGTTCTGAGTACCAGATGGATAGCTGTGGACTTTCTTCAAATGTCTAGTCAAGTCGCTCTTTTGCAAGAACTTCTTGTCTTCGCATATGGGGCAAGTCCACGGGTACACTCCCTTATGAGCTCGGAGATGAACTAGATACGTGAGAAAGACTATCAATTCCATGGCAACTGTTGCAAGACGACAGAACAGAGTAGATACCTTCCAGATTGTCCCTCCTTGTGAACGTTCTTCCGCAATAGGTACAAGAAAACTTGGCGGGATATTTCCGCCTTGCTTCGGCCGCACTGGTGAGGCTGAGTGAGAATTTCAGCTCTCGATATGGTGAGTGAGATCTCGCAGGAAGGTCTGATGCAGGGTCGGTCCTTTCTACCGAAAGGATCTCGTCCCCTGGTAAGGGAGACTGCGGAACCAGTGGTGAGTGTGAAATTGGGCTGGCGGAATGCGTAGAGGTGTCGGGGGTGATATCAGGGCAGGGTGTCGAAGGATCGGGTGTATACGGGCCGTTGGATTCATCTCGTGGGTTGAGATGGTCTCCCCGCGCGACGTCGTGACTGGTGATGTGATAGGGTGAACATCTCCTAGGCTTTCGTGAATTGGCGCGCGAAGGAGGTAGCTTCGGGGTTCGATGCCCCGAAGGTCCGTCGTTGCGGTGGTTCTGGGTACTACAGATGGTGGATTTGGTTCGGGAAGTGGTGGGAGCGTCGGTTGCTACTGCGTCGAGGAAGAATTCATCAACGGAGTCTGGAGTGGAGGCTCTAGAAATCATTTCAGCAACGGTGATGTACGAGTTGAGGTTGTGGGGCCCGGAGAAAAGTGGAAAAGAGAGGTTATGAATGGATGTTTTTGAGGATTTCTAAACGGAACGACCGAGGTTGGATTGGACAATGCAGAGGATTGCATTGAGGGCCGCAAGGGGGGACGAGCGTCGAGTACAGCTTTGTAAACAGCCGCAATCACAGTATCACCGGAATTAGATGACTCACTAAATTACTTGCACCACCGCAGTAGGGCAGTCACGGTACCAAGTCTGAATAGACGCGTCGGGGCAGACGCCCAGAAAAAGCGAAGGAAAAATAGTCAGGACGCACATCAGGCTTCATGCAACAGCGAATCTTCTTTCCTCTCATCCCCTCACATCAGAACGGTAAGACTTGAGTCATAGTAATTATGGTGCGAAGCCTTGAAAAAAAAACGAACGTCAGTGTAAAATGGTACACAAATGAGTCGACGACTGGAGGACGGCAGCAGCGGATTCCAGAGCACTTGAAAAGGTTTTTCGAGAAACCTCGGGAGAACAGTATTGTAAGATGCACAATTTTTTTCTACTCTGCAATTCTCGTTGCTGAAAGGCAGTGGTGTCGGAAGGAGTCCTACTCCGACAGAAAGCCCGGATTGCTGTTGTGGGATCCAAATTTTGCTCTGCCATATGGAAGAGCTTCGAGGCACAAACAGCATAGCCAGAGTTTTTCAAGCGACAGAGATGTCGAGGGGCGGGGGGGCAGTGAACAAAGGCGAGAAGTCAGTACTAGTCGGTGGCTCAGTGTGGAGATGCTCCAATGCCGAGTTTCGTTTGTCATCCGCGGCCGGAGCATGTTTCCAACAAGTTTTTTCACTTTTTTTTCACTTTTTTTTTCTGGCTCAACTCATCAACCTTCTCAGTAAATAACATTACATCTGTGTCGAGCTGGTATCTCCTACGTTCCACGGAAACTCTTCCAAAGCAACGGAAGTGTTACAACATGTCCACGACATCCAAATATTGATTGTTTGATTCAACCTCCACCTCCACCGCAACCTCCACCTCCACCACAACCTCCACCACCTCCACAACCACCTCCGCCACCACAGCCACCACCACCCCCACACCCACCACCTCCACATCCCCCTCCAGACCCACATGCACTCCCACCAACTGCGCATCCTCCAGCACCCTAACCAATAATAGTGAGTGATCGACCCAAAGGATTAGGACACCAAGAAAGGAAGATGCTACTCACCGCTGCACACCCTCCACCACCCATAACAGCACCACATCCTCCAACACAACCTCCAATCCCTCCAATTCCACCATAAGCATAATAGTACATCGGAACCGCCACCAAGAACGCAGGGTCATGTGCCTGGCCCCTCCTATACCTCTCCTCATCTAACTTACCCTTCTTCACATCCTCTGCATCTCTCAATCGCCTCTTATTCATCTTCTCAGTCCTAATATGTCGTTTGGTCTCACTGGCTTTGGTTCCAGAGACGTATACGGCGTTATGGTCGCTGGGATGGGTGGCAGAGAGGATTGATGGGTCATTGGTAGGTGGGCAGAGATGACCAGGCGTTGTATGGCCCATGTGACTTGCGAGAATGTTTGTCGTTAGACGGGAGAGACGCGAGCCGATCGTTTCGCCTGGGAGAGGACATCCGCAGTGGGTATACGGGACCTGATAGCGTGCCTGAAAAAGGTCGTGAAAGATTGTTCGGAGGGTAAATAAGATGGACGGTACCTTCCATGCCCGGCAAGTAAGGTCGAAAGATAATGCGAGGTGGTTCTCCTCAACCTTGTCATCACTACAATTGGAATGACCGGAGGTGTCAAACGATGGGTCGAGTATGGTGGAAGCGATGAACATACTGGTCGATATACCTTCCAACATACTTCCCACAATCCTCCATATACTTATAAGCGTAGAGTTGATGGGTATGCCAAGCCAAGTCGATATCCAAAGTCGGGACAAAGAAACCAGATGGGGAGGAAGTCATAAGATCCAAGAACCTTTAGTCCCATCACGAAAGTCAACCAATGATGATACGTATAAATCAAAAAGGAGAGACGAACGCGTGATATCGAGCAACACAATGTTGCAAAGCGACCATATCCTCAGCGGAATCAAAGAAACCTGGATCCGTCCATCCTAGGTCGTACATCTTGTTAACGAAAGAACCTTGACGCAGGACCTGTAAATCATTGCGTCAATTACCAACATTGGATAAACCTATTGGTAAAGAGACGTACAGCCCCGACGAGCTCAACCGAGAACGGCCTATCATCGGTATATGCGTTCATAATCCTGAGGAGTCTGCAACTCCAACATTAGCAAAACCTCACTTCCATCTCGATTGGTACTTACAGTCGCCCTCCGCCTCCCTTCATACCCCTACCAGCCATAGCCCTCGCCAACGCGGGTGAATACTTCATCGCCTCAGCGAAAGCTTTCGCCCTCTCCTCCTCATCCAACTTCGCCTTTTGTTGAATCAATAACTTGAAGACAGAGGAGCGGGAGAGGATGGTAGACTTGACTAGCTTGGCACGGCTGGCGTCGCGAATGTTAGTCGGGGTGAAAAGTGTTCCACTGTGAAGAAGTCGTAGGGTTAATTGTGTATAGGGAGCCAAACAAGGATAGATGAGGACGAACGCGAGATATACACCATCTTTGTATTTAGCGACTTCGGCATCACCCATCTCCCGCGAGAGGTCCCTCGCAAACTTGGCTGTACCCAAAACCTCTTTGGTGATCGTGAAGGAGCATCCTGGACAATTAATCGCAAACCCGCGTTGAGCATAGCCAGTCGCTTCTGCGTTCACGAATGCTGATGGACAACCGTTAATTCACTAAATGATTGATAACTGTGGGAGGATGACGCACGGGTATCGATGTTGGTATCGCATTTGGGGCACTTGACCTTTCGTGTGTGGAGTTGACGGGCTGATTCGATTGGATCAAATGGGGTATTCATCTTGCGGACCCACGATGCCTCTCGTGTGGATGAGGGTTTGTAGGTAGAGGGGTTACCGACGAACGCCTTGGTAAGGAAGAACAACCAAATAACCCTTAGATAGGAGTCGAATAATAATGGTGGAAGTGGAGCACTTACTGTCAGTTCGATAATGGTATTACCAAGTTTAGGGAGCTTGCTGAGGAAGGAGTTTCGCATCCTGTCTTCAGCGTACCATCTAATGAAAATGACCAAATAAAAGATGCAAGGCGTCTCATTGATAAGCACTGGGTGGTTTGTCACATCGAGAAAAACATACCCAGGATTCAAGCAGTAGGCATGCCAAACCATGAGAACGTCGAGGGGAGGCATACGTTTCTCAACCCATGATTCAACCGACTCCTCTGAGGAACTAAGGGAATGAACCCATCTCTCGAACCTATATTAGCCTCGTCAGCATCAATGCCACCCAACTGCGAACCCTCTCCCACCCCCGCGATGCACGAGTGGAATTACTCACCTCTCAACAGCCAAATTCAAGAACCAAGGCCACTTCAGCCCCTTATCGGTGGGCACATGTGGTACGTCACTCCAATCGCGCTCCTCGACAGATACCCTCAAGTCATGAAATGATCGCAAGAGAGTGAGATGAAACTTCAATTGTTCGGGGTTGATCAATGGATGGGGAGTGTTTCTTGAACCGATTGGAAAGGTGGTGGGGAAAGTGTAGGCTGGAGGGGGTACTTCGTGTGCTTCGTAAGTGGGGGGAGATTGTTCGGACATGGTGTGATGTAGGCTAGCAACGATTCGGGGCTGGGTTTATATATGACTCTGGGGGGATGGAACGGCAGTGGGAGCTGGGTTTGACCGCAGCAAGTAAGCAGGGTTCAGGAACACAGGTCAAGTGATACTGTCCCATGGTCAGGAGGCGATAAGCAACCTAAAGCAGGCCTTCTGAGAACCTGAGGTACGTTCTTGGTTCAAAGGCTGTACAACTTCCTCCGGCTATCAAAATTTGTCAAGACCCACAACTCCAATCCCGGATATCAGTGAGGAGTCGGTGCTGTACATATGCAATGGAGCACCTCCAACGCGGACACTACGGAAACTGAGTCAAAGTTCCTGGTCAGGCCCGTTGACGATGGAGGATAAAGTACCCCGTGCAGGGCGCTTTACAGGCTCAGCGTAAACTAGTCCCGGAGTTCAGAAGCAGAACCTCTCGCGTTCCCAAGGTACTTTGGCCGACTAAGGCCAGAGTGACCAAAACCTGTGATAATAGGGGGTTTCTGATCTAACGCTTGTCAACAATGCTGTTTTCTCAGAGATTCGGCCCCAATGAGATAACCAGAGAAAGGTTGCGTGGGTGTACTTCAAGATTCTATATTCGCTATAAAGATCTGCAATATCCAGACGAGTATCGCTGAGCACTGAATCAGGGCCCAACGTTCAGTAAAATGCAGAGACACGAGTCAATCCAACAACTCACAGTTACATTACGACGAAGCCTCTGCCCCTTCCGCCAAAGCCATCTCCGCCATCTTCCTCCTCTTCTCAGCAGCAATCTTCGCCTCACTCAAAGGTTTCCTCCACTTCGTCTCTGGCGCACTCCAAACGCCAATATCCCTCTGCAGCTCTCCAAAATCCTGCTCCCACCTCTTCTCCCAATACACCGTAATCAAACTATTTGCACTCGCACCACACTTCATAGCCCAAGGAACGTATTCACCGAAAAGTCTTTGACGTTTTGGCCAGTCGAGGCGGAGATGACCGAATGCAGCTGAGATGGCTGCGACTGGGAGACCGAGGTTTGCGAATTCGAAGAATTTGACTGCGAGTTCAGATGAGACGTCGACAGGGAGGTTGACAATGCAATGGTAAAAGTCGTGACATTCGCGGTATCGTTGCATCACATAGGCAAGTTCCGGGTCGTCGATGTAGTGAACCTGCAGGACGATGCTCGTTCAAAATACAAGCGTGGAAGGGTGGAGATTGAACATACTGGTGCTCGTGTATCAGGTGTAACGCCGCATCTCTCCAACCAAGTCACGTACGCTCTTCCGAAAGTACCCTCTGGGAGTTGAGCCAACGCGTTCATGTCAACTGTATCAGAGTTGATACGTGGCCTATCCTTTAATATTTGTCTCCCCTCTGCACTGTTCAACATATGATCGCGTAGTCGAGGTAACGCAGGTCCAGCAGTCGTTTCTCCAAGCGCAGCAATCATATCTGTGAAACGGAAGTGCGTTAGTTTTGGGAGTAAGCAGCGAGGTGTGGATGGTTGCTTACCGCCTCTACGAGGGTCTGCGAGAGACATGGCGGCAGAACCAAAAGCAAGGAAGGCATTCTCGAACCAGTTGAGAGGAATGTGACCGGGATAGGCTGGTGTTTGTGAACTTGAACTGAGGGTCCGACGTGGATTTTGGAGGTGTGCTATTGAACTACGCGTTGCCATTCGCGTAGGGGCTTGCCTAGAGGCTCTAGCGCATGATGAAATAAGCGACATTCTCGTTAACACTAGATTTCGAGATGAAGTGGGACGAAGAAATGCGGAGGAGATGGGCTTAATAGAGACGTCAACGTTGCAACTTGACATCCCAACAAAGAACCAAAGTGAGCGGAACGCTCCGATCGCTTTGTCGACTTCAATCTGCAACCACAGCTTGAACCACATACCTCCTTGTTGGCTTTGTACAAACCTCTCCCCAAAGCCAATCACACATGGTTCTGACTGGCGTTTTTATTCAACCATCGTGGCCGACCTCAGCCACTTATGGACCGTCGGAACGAATCGACGAATCAAATTTGAGCCTCTTTGACCTGGGTGGACTGCCGCGAAGCCACTGGGAATTGTTCTTCAAAGCGACCACAATGCGGAAGTAACGACCAGTCCACATTTGTTCCGGTATATAAGGTATCACAACCCCTCCTTGTGTTCCACTTATCTTGAGTTTCGAATCGTATCTGATCTACTACTCTACCCTACTCACCTTCGTTATCGGCCCTTTGACAGTGAGCCATGGACACGATCGACGCAGCCACTCAAGAAATGATCATGCTCTCCCTCTCTTACCCAACCCGTCGACCCTCTTTCTCTCCCTCCCCAGAGCGAGATCCAAAACGGGATACGAGGAGACACGGCACTATATTCCCTCTCCTTCCTTCCTCGCCCTCACCCATCTCATCTGGGTCCTCATACTCGGACAAAGACTCTTCCGAACACGACAATCCCCACGACCAATTCAGTTCGTTCCACTTTAGGCCACCCTCCCAACCCAACTCTATCCTCCTCCCCAGTTCATCTTCATATGGTGGCTCGGGACGTACGAGGTGTAGTAGTGAGGCACAAGAATACGCTGCTATGTTTCGAGCGCGCTGGACGCAGGAGGTATTGGGAGGTATGGTCGTTGAGCGACCCAGTTTGGAGGGTGATGCGAGCTCTGTGGATCTCAGTTCAGGGTCAGAGACCACCTCTGAGATTGGCAAAGGAGAGCTTAGGCCTAGGTTTAGTAGTTCCAGGGAAGATGAGCTTGAATTAGCTGTAAGCTCCTTTGTGGTTGCATTCGTGCCTAGCGCTGATTGATCTTGTTTTTTCGGTGCACTAGCGTCATGAAGCTACTTTGATGATGCTCCGCGCTGGAAGAGGCAATCGAGAAATTGCTTGCGAGCGGCTGAGCTGTAACGATATCCTTCCGAATATCCGTGCTCTCATGTTCCATCTTCATATCCACAATCTCTCTGATCGATTGTGAGTCATCTCCCTCCTCGTTTCTTTATCTTAGAACCCACTGGCGACGATGCCGTTCCGTAGGAACTTTTCGTGCAGGCAATGCGACAGCCGCTACGAAAGCACGCGCGAACTCCAGATGCATGTTTGCAAAGAAAAGTCGCCAAGTTCCAGCCTTCGTCGACCTTCGATTATCAGTCTTCTTTCTCCCCCTACATCCCCCATCCTAGGTTCGTATCGTCGTCGCTCTCCAAAACGCTTGAGACTGATAGTGTGTGCACCTCGCTCGCCATTTAGCCCCATTCCGTCGAGTCTTTTCAAGGATCTCGTGCGTTGCTGACGAAGACGTCGAAGAGTTATGATTCTCCTCCGTGGCATCGCTGTCGACCAGCACCTTGGTTCATATCCACATTGTCCACGAATCTTCGATGACTTTCCTATTTGCATTAATTTATACCTGCCATCTTGTCCTATTTCTCGATATCACGTCGTGTTGAATGCACTTCCTAATGAACCTCGGGTAGAATTTCGTAAACCTGTTTCATCCGCTGATCCAGTTTTCGCTTTCGGTGTCTGGTCTCGTCGTCGAAGACCTGATCCTTTGGTGGTTTCGTGAACATATCCCAGTCAAAGCGAGTTTTGTAGCTTGTTCCGAGTTGTAAGGTTTTCGTGCATCTGCTGTAAGGGCGGTTCAGGTTCTGCGTTGGTCAATCCGAGGGATTCTGTGAACCGTCTTCCGTTCTACCCTCCGAGATATGCGCAAGGGGGAGAGGGTTACAGGATAATCACTTCGAGATACAAACCGAACCTGTTTTTTTTTTCAAAAGTGTTTTCTCCCTAGACAAAACCCCTCGTATACTCCAGATCTACATTTGCGAAGAAAACAAGTGGAGAAATTCACCTCCTACGTAGCGCTTCTTTTGATTTGAGGGACGGCTTGGAATGATTGATGCCAGCCTGAGACTACAGTGGGTGTGGATGGCGTTTGGCACCACTTGGACCTGAAGGCGAGCCGCGATGACCGGCTACACGAATGTATGAGTATCTCGTCCTCGAACCTCCACCGTGGTCCGTCGTAGAAAGGCGAAATGACGATGACGACGCAAAAAATTCCCAGCAGGGTCCAATCTTCTGCTGCCGACCATCTGCTCCAGCCAAGTTCAAAATATCAATACCCAGAAAAACAAAAGTGTTGGTTCGATGGAGAAGTGACCGACGCAGGGCTCGAACCTGCAGTCTCCTGATTACGTAAGCAATGAAGGTTCGACCCCTCCGGTTCGTAGTCAGACGCGATGCCATTTCGCCAGTCGGCCGATGGTGAGAGGGGGGAGAGAGATGCATATGGGTGGAGACAGCTCGCCGCTCGCCATTGCTGCAGCATTACGGAAGCCTTGTGTTATGGACGATGGTTGACATACTTGGATGGAAAAGAAAAGAAAGATTACACTCACTGGGTATAGAGAGGCGCATGATTGAGTGCATCTCAGAGGGTCAGGGGTGATCCAACTCCAGCAGATCCAAAGCATCTCGACGCGGCGAAAGTGATACATACTGTATGTGGACAGCAGGAGAATTGAGCTCCTTCCCTACTGAAATCATCAATGCTCAGCGGGTGTTAGTCTCGTTTCAAACCCGTTACTGACGGTATTGGTATGAGACTAAATAGGGTGTAGTAATATGGCAAACCAAACACATGGTCCTTGTTGATAAGAGAGGTGGCGGACGATGTGTAGTGAAGCGGGTGATAGCCGACGACAGCAGACGCCTGGCCATCGACGGCGGGATCAACGTGAGGACACAGCGAGAGCGTCCAGACTCTAGATCTGAACATGATCGAAGTGGCAGTGCACCCCAACCCTACACCACACGTGACTCGTTTATTTACGTGTTGTTTGTGGCTCACGTGCATATCGAACCGCTTCTCGAAAAGCAAACCTCCGCTGAGCCAACACAACCACAACACCATGACAGCACCGACCGCACCCAGAAAGAGCGTCCTCAAGCTCTTCGACCCTCTCAACTCCCCAGCACCACACACTCCACGTCGCAAGCCGTCTTCTCCTATCCCCCCTGTCCCTCCGTTGCCCGCCATGCTTTCTGAAAAGGAGAACGATCTTCCTGCCGTTCGGGATGAAGCTGGGTTGAAGGAAGGAGGGATAAGGAAAGACGAAGAGAAACCAAAGCTCATCACCATGTCCGCCTTTTTCAATCGCACTTACGAATCTTCTGTCGACGGCGTTGGCAAGAAGGTCGATTCGCCCAGGACGCCGAGAGGAAGGCTGGTCGACGTTACACTTGCCGACGCTTATGGTGGACCCGAGTCGGACGAGGAAGATGAAGGAGGGGAGATTGTTGAGTTTTGTGGGCATTCCGATGACGAGTGTAGTCATGCGAGTGGAGAGGACGTCACGCCCTTGGCCACTCCTCCCCACCCCGACGTCCCATTCCAAACGCCATCGACGAGGAGAACACCTCTTCACGACCAAACCGTTATTCCCAAACGTCTATACAAACGTGATCACCCTCCCCTCCCTCCGCAAGACCCAATCATAATCACTTGTCCCCCATCCGACTGTGACTCGCACCAACAAGATTTCACAACACTCTCCACTTCCCACTTGACTCCTTCCCAATTGGCCACGCATTCGTCCTCCAACCTAATAACACACTCCAATCTCTCATCATCGACTACGTTCCTCATCCCCTCCTCACACTCAAACTTGATCCTAAACACCTCCCTATCTTCGCTCAAGGCCGTTTCGAATCGTCCTTCGACGGATCCGTCGGAGGTGGCGTTACCACTCTCCCCTTGTGACTTTCCTTTACCAGATTCACCGAGGGAAGGTTGTGCGCCGGTTTGGGTGAAGGAGGTGAAGACTCCTCCAGCTTTGATCAAGGAGAAGACTCCTTCGCCTCACATTTCCGCTACCAAGCATACACCTCCGGTTTCGACTAACAAGAACACAAGACGACCACGTTCTTCAACTTCAGCTCTAACACCAAGCCCTTCTCTATCGCTCAAAACTAGAGAGAGGTCTTCCTCATCCGCTACGATCCAACAAACGCCAAAAGCTACACCTTCCATTGTGGAGAAGTTGGGCTTACAGGCCCCCCCGTCTTCCCAATCCAGCTCTCGCTCAAACTCCCACTTGCGCGTACGGAACGCCCTCCCCTCCCACTCCCGTACACAAAACAGGACCTCACTAGATTTATCCTCCCTCGACTTGCACATGAACCCAGAGACGTCATTTGATTTATTGAATGATAAGATTTCGTTCTTGGCGGGTCTCGGAGAGGTCTCGTTTGATTTGGAGGAGGAGGAGAGGGGGTTGGAGGGGTTGGTTGAGGAGTTGGGGTTGGTGAAGGAAGCTGAGAGGGAAATTAGGGAGAAGCGGGAGCGGGAGCGAGAGTTGGTGGAGAGGAAGATGAAGGAGGAGGAGATGGGAGAGTTTGTGGGCGTTGAACAGTCGCTTGGTGCTCAACTGCCAACTGTGAAGAGTAAGTACTTTCTTTCGTTTAGGGTACGAGAGATCCTGATGAGTTTCTGATAGCGCCGGAGAATAAGAGCGAAAAGGGGAAGGATGGTAGTGAGTCCTCTTCCTATTGTCTTCTTTCGCATGTCAGGAGTTCCTTTTTGTCGGTTTTCGTCGCGAGGTTTTTCTAACTCGCTTGTTTGCTGTGTTCTTTACTATCGAGGGCTATATTTTCTTACTTGACCCCTCCGCTTCGTTAATGTCCTGTCCCATCAGCTAGTTTCTTCGTCGCCTTTCGTTGCGTCCTTTGCATGCCTTCTGTTCCTTTTTTTCCTCGCGTTTTCCGCCTGCCTTGCTTATCCTCTTCCTTCCTCCCCCCGCTTGTACTGACATGTTATGCCCCTTCCTCCTAGCTCCTCGCCTAACAAAGCTGACTCCTCGAACGGCAACCGTCTTCAAAGCTCCTTCGCCGCTGTCGAAGATCGCTACCGGTGCCGGGGGTGGGTTTTTGCGCGGGGTGTTTTTGGAGAGGTGGGGTGGCTGATTAGTGCTGCGTGTTTAGGAACTGTCGGAACTGTGTTTGAATCTGAGAAACCAGACGATGAGGTAGTCATCGAAGGCGGAATCGAGACTCGACTTGATCATCCTCGGCACGAACCATCCAAACCACTTGCGACTCCCGCTAAAGTACCTGCTCCAGCGCCGACTGTACCAGCATTGAAGATTGTCAAGAAACATCACAAGGCTGCTTCTGTTAGTACCTCTACCTCCACCACTGCCACCACCACCAACGGAGCTGGGAGAAGAGCTAGTGTTAGTGTTAGTGTGAGTGGGAGGAGGGGTAGTGTTGTTGCGACTGGGACTAGGAGGCCATCTGTTGTCCCGCCTTTACCGACTAAGTTAGGAGGTGGAGAGAGGGAGGTGGCGAAGAGGGTTGTGGGTGTGAAGAGGCCGGGTGCTGGGGTTGTACCTCCGCCTGTCCCTCCTGTTCCTGTTGGGTTAAGAAGTGGGGTTGGGGTTAGGGGTGTGGGTAGGTCTGTGTCGGTGGTTGGGGCGGGGAGCGCAGCGAAGGTTGGGGAGAGGAGTACGACGAAGGTTGGGGAGGCGAGTGTGGTGAAGGTCGGGGAGAGGAGTACGGCGAAGGTTGGGGAAAGGAGCATGGCGAAGGTGGAGGGTATCAAGCCTGTTCCTGTTTCGAAGTTGTTGAGGCCTTCTGCTAGCGTGATCGGGAGGAGTGTTTCTTTGGGCGTTGGGGAGAGGAAGGTTGTTGGGAGTGGTGTTGAGAGGAAGGCTGGTGTGGTGCCGGCAGACCAAAAGGTTGGGGTGGAGCGAAAGGGTGGTGCGGTCGGGTTGGGCGAGAGGAAACTTGCGAGAAGGGAGGTGGAAACTACCTCTGGTTTGGGTGGGGTGAGAAGTTTGGGATTGGGAGGGAGGAGGAGGGCTGGGACTGTTGCTGGGGGTGTTGCGTCTACGAATAATTCTGTTTCGACGAGTAGGATGCCGGTGCCTACTAGTGGAGTTGGAGTTGGGGGTGTCAGGAGTTTGGGTGTTGGAGCTGGGAGAGTTCGGAAACTTGGGTCGTGAGCCTCGGGAGAAGATGGCTTGGTATGTTTAGAGAGTTGTGAGTATGCTGGAACGTCAATGATATGTTTACATGATGGTATTGTATGGTTATGTGGTTGGATATAATGAACTCCTTCTGGACTTGATGTTGGCGTGGTTAGGGTTCCTAAAATGGTAACCAGCTGTTAACGTCGTTTTGCTTGGGATTGCGTTGTTTTGAATTCATGTCGTTTCCCATAAGTATAGCCTCGCGTTCCAGAAGGCTTTTTTTATAAACAAAACCGAGTCCATGAGCACCGGAAATGACTTGATGGTTTCTGTGATATTCTGCTGAAACGTTGGTTTCTTACCTCCATTAGGACTCCACGTGCGGTGGAGGTTGAAGGTGGTGTTTCCGAGTGGACGTTCCGTGAGCACCGGGTACAATCGATACCTGAGCGCAGCTGCGCCCTGTAGATGACAACAGCCAACCAGACACATAAGATGCGACTCGCGGCAGAGGATTCGGGTATTAGAATGCTTGGGTAACTCTAAGACTCGCCAAAACACACAGCATCAGCCAGACCTTGTGCGACCAAAAGCAACAGGTGCTATGGATACAAGTTTATTAAATACTGCGATTTCCAAGAGCAAAGTGAGACAGGGCGGTGAAGAGACAGCGGGGGCTGCATGGTAACACATGCAGATAGGAAAGTCATCCAACGGTCGTAAACGATGTGAACAAAACCGAGATGCTGATCGACAGCGATCCTCCACAGAAGAATCACAATTCTTCTACGTCCTCATCAGCAACACACGAGATCCTCGAAAAGACTCGACGGAACGGGGCTAAATGGTGAGCGAGAAGTAGACACGATCAGTCTCAAGTCATTTTGGAAAGAGATGAATAGTACGAACCTAGGATGGGAGATGTAGGAGGTGAAAGAAGACTGATGATCGAAGGTCGACGAAGGCTGGAACTTGACGACTTTTCTTTACAAACGTGCATTTGCAGTTCGCGCGTACTTTCGTAGCGGCTGTCGCATTGCCTGCATGAAAAGTTCCTAAACAAGAGCACCTTCGTCAGTGGCTTCCGAGGGAAATCAATGACGGAGGGACGGAGGGAAATGACTCACAGTCGATCGGAGAGATTGTGGATATGAAGATGGAACATGAGAGCTCGGATATTCGGAAGTATATCGTTACAGCTCAACCGTTCACAAGCAATTTCTCGATTGCCTCTTCCAGCACGGAGCATCATCAAAGTAGCTTCATGGCGCTAAAACACCCAAAAAGACACCGTCAATCAGGGTTAGGTAGGAACGGAACAACAAAGGAACTTACAGCTAATTCAAGCTCTTCTTCCCTAGGGCTGCTAAACCTAGGCCGAAGCTCTCCCTTGCTAACCGCCGAGGTAGTCCCCGACTCTGAACTGAGATCCACAGAGCTCGTATCACCCTCCGAACTCGGTCTCTCAACGACAATACCCTCCGATTCTTCCTGCGTCCAGCGCGCTCGGAACATAGCAGCATATTCTTGAGCCTCGCTACTACACCTCGTACGTCCCGAGCCACTATATGAAGATGAACTGGGGAGGAGGATGGAGTTGGGTCGGGTGGGTGGCCTGAAGTGGAAAGAGCTGAATTGGTCGTGGGAGTTGTCGTGTTCTGAAGAGTTTTTGTCCGAGTATGAGGACCCGGATGAGATGGGGGAGGGCGAGGGTGGGAGGAGAGGGAATATAGTGGCGTGTCTCTTCGTATCCCGTTTTGGATCTCGCTCTGGGGATGGAGAGAAAGAGGGACGACGGGTTGGGTAAGAGAGGGAGAGCATGATCATGTCTTGAGTGGCTGCGTCGATCGTGTCCATAGGTTACTGTCAAAGGGTCGATAACGAAGACGAGGAGGAGGATGTAGGATCAGATATGAGACGAAACTCAGAGCAAATGTGGGCTGGTCGTTGCATCCGCATTGTGGTCGCTTTGAAGAACAATTCCCAGTGGCTTCGTGGCAGCCCACACAGGTCAAAGAGGATCAAATGTGATTCGTCAATTCGTTCCGGTGGTCCATGAGCGGTTGAGGTCGGCCACGATGGTTGAATCGAAACGCCAGTCAGAATCATGTGTGATTGCCTTTGGAGAGACTTTGTACAAAGCAGACAAGGGTCTGTGGTTGAAGCTGTGGTCTCAGATTGAAGTCGACAAAGATCGGAGCGCCCCGTTCACTTTATTCAGTTGTTGGAATGTCAAGTTGCGACGTTGACGTCGCTGCACTCTCAGCCCATCTCCTCCGCGTCGAAATCTAGTGTTGACGAGGATGTCGCTTGTTTCTTCATGCCACGCTAGACAACTTGAAGCCTCCGTGCGAATGGCAGCGCGTAGCTCAATAGCACACGTCCAAAATCCATGTCGGACCCTCAGTTCAAGTTCACAACCACGGCACCAGCCTATCCTGGTCACATTCCTCTCAAATGGTTCGAAAGCGCCTTCCTTGCTGTTGGTTCTGCTGCCATGTCTCTCGCAGACCCTCGGAGAGGAGGTAAGTGACCCTTCGTATCCTTCGAATGTCAACCGACCTCCATTCGACAGATATGATTGCTGCCCTTAGAGAAACGACTGCTGGGCCTGCTTTACCTCGGCTACGCGATCATATGTTGAACAGTGCAGAGGGGAGACAAATATTAAAGGATAGACCACGTATCAACTTTGATACTGTTGACATGAATGCGTTGGCTCAACTCCCAGAGGGCACTTTCGGAAGAGCGTAAGTGACTTGGTTGGAGAGATGCGGTGTTACACGAGCACCAGTATGTCCAATCCTCGCTCTTCTGAGCTCGTGTTTTGCATGAGTATTGTCCTGCAGGCTCACTACATCGACGACCCGCAACTTGCCTACATGTCGCAACGAGACCGCGAATGTCACAACTATTAAGTATCACAGCATCGTTGACGTCTCATCCGAACTAGCACCGAATTCGCAAACCTCGATCTCCTGGTAACAACCATCTCAGCTGCATTCGTTCGTCTGCGTCTCGACTGGCCAAAATGTCAAAGAGTTTTCGGTGAATAAGGCTTTGGCTGGAGAGATGGAGGCTACGTCGTAATGAGCTGCTCGTTTGGCTTGTCCCGCTGCTGTTGACCGATTATCGACATTCAGTGCTTGGCGATGCTCATATACGTATTGTGTCCCTACGCGATAACTGAACTCTCGTGCGAGACCTGTCGGGTGGAGGTCGGTTGATGTTCGAAGGATACCAAGGGTTACTCACCGCTTCTACGAGCGCAGAGCCGACCGCAAGGAATATATTTTCAAACCAATTTAGAGGAATGTGACCGGGGTGCGCTGGGAATTGTGAACTTGAACTGAGTGTCCGATACGGATTTTGGCGGTGAGGTATTGGACTGCGCGCTACAATTTGCACATAGGCTTGTCTCGAGGCTCTAGCTCAGGTGGCGGCGATGCGCCTAGTTGTCCGCAACTTCAACTGAGAGGAAGCCATGTTTTCTGGGAGACAATTTTCATTCAAGAAACCTGTACGAAGCACACAATACAACTATTCCAACAACACCTCCCCATATTCGTACAACTCGATACAAACAACATACAAAATCATCGCTCCACGACAACGGGACCGCCGGCCGTTACGTCTACACGCCGAAAGCGTCGACTGGCTCGCCAGCCAAAGCGAAAGAAAGCGACAAGAGAAAATCTGCAGGAGTCCACTGAGCGTTGTGACAAGAGAGGAGTTGAGACACCCATACCGTTGGAGGACTTTCCGAGGAAGGCCAAAAGGGGTCCGGCCGAGTAGAACAAGGGGAAATCTTTGCTTTTGTTTCCGAAGATGGCTAAATCATTAGAGAGTGTGTGGTGAGTTGTAGCCCAATTTATCAGGAAACGATGAGATGAATGGAACTCACCCGAAGTCTTGAGGTCACCAGTGACCCTGTTGATGGATACAAACTGGAGAGAAAGGATAGCATTGACACCGTTGAAGGTGCCGGCTCTACCGGTCACGACGGTAAAAATCTCGTCGCCTGTTAAAGAACATGTGAGGACGGAGGGCGGAGGAGCAAAACAAAGACATACTGGTCAACTGGATACTGGGAGATCCAGCGGGGGGTGTCTTTCCATGAACCTGAGAAACGGATCCTTTCTCCTTAGTGCGGTAGGTGACTCGGATGCCCGTGACGTAGTCGGAACCAGTGAAATCAATCTGCTGGATGGGAGACTTCTTGTCGAGCTCAAAGTCGAAGGGAAATTGAGCCACTGAAGACGTGCGAGGATGGTCAGGCATTACAGCGTTCAGCGTATGGAGATGGAACTGACCCGTAGTTGCGTCATTGAACGAAGCGACCGTGGAGGTGGTGTCACCAACAGCGGCGGTCAAGACAACACGTTGAAGATCAGGCATTGTTGCTTTGTGTGGATGAATGAGATGAAACTGGAGCTGGAACTGAGGGAATTTGGACGAGTGAAAGGGGTTTATATACCCGTCTCGCTGGCCGTGATCTTCGAAGACAGGTGAGCGCTGGGAATAACCGAGGGGAGGGGGAGGTACACATGGGCTCCTCTCACAGTTGATTTCGGCTCTCCATAATACCGGGAGATGCAGACAACTGATAGCGAGCACGCACTTTGGCTCATGAGACAATGATCGGTGCTACGAAACGAGGGTTCCGCCGATACGATTGCCGAGCGACTGGAACAGCGCCTCTTGGAGCCACATGTGAGCCTACTGCGGGAAATTTGTAAAGTTGAAGGAGAAGGATGGTGGAGGGATGCGTGCGATGTCACTGCTATTCCAGGCATGGTGCAGGAGCAAAGAATCCACCCGCGGACTCGGGAGGGTTTGGCGTGGTCGTAGGCTAGACCACATAACGCAACAGAAAGGTAAGCGACACCTGAGTTGAATGCAAAGGCGATGTGATGTGAGAAAAATAGAGGAGACGCGATGCCGTCTACTATTTCTTCTTGCCGAGCGATGGAAGGTTGCGGATTCAACATATGCGGTGCTGTCGGAATGAAAATGAAACCTTGCAATAAACGGATGGAGGTCGCGAAGAACCGACATCATGATTGGATTGTGCTCGCAATCCCCAACAGGTCATCCCCCTCCCCCTTCAATAACAATTGCAATCTTTCAAGTTTCAAGAAACGCACCAGACGTAAGTGGGAAAAAGCGACACCCGGAACTTTGCTGGTACCGATGATCATATTGATAGATTCAAAGTCATCCAGTGACTACGGCGGGCGTCGTTGTTGATTATTAACAAGCTCAAGGAATCTTCCAGTTAGCGAGCCTGAGATGGAGCGAAGAAGAACAGATGGCCTCCGAGTCATCCCGCGCACCGACAGCCGCTTTGGCTGCCATGAACCGCTCAAACTCCTGGTTAGCGCTGTTCATCGTCGTCGCCGCCGATGTCCAACACGACATTATCGATTCCTTTTCTGTCATGCACTTTCAGCTTGAACTCCAGTGGATAACCCCGCTTCACTCCAACAATGTCGCCTCTTTTCCCAAAATTCGCCATCGCCCAGCGCTGGCAGTTACTATTCAAGTTGACTTCCATTGTGACGTGATCCAGGACATGGTTCTCGGGGCCTCCGTGCTCCTTTCTAGCATCGCTGTTTTGTCTGCCCCGTCCGAGTCTTTCTCAAATCGCACCGCCTCTGCTTTCGGCTCACGTCCACCGAGTTGCGTTACCTACTATCCAGGATCGATTTTGACAATCTGGACACCACTGTGCTTCTATCTCTGCCAATCTAACCTCACCTGTATGGGTTGACCATAAGCTTGCAAGCTGATTGGTTGTCCTTTTCAAGTTGGTATGTTCTTCTCTGCTCCACGCCGCACATTTTCTTTCCCCATTCCTTCAACTGTCCAATCCCTAAGAAGATGTTTCAAGCTCGCTAGTAGACAACAAATCTAGTGTTATCCTGAACTGGAACTGTCGCATTTGTGACTCGAGCGCCGAGGCAGACTATTCCCCGATCTTTACACATCTGAGCGGCGCCGAAAGGTCTGCTGGAGCAAACTCCTCTGAGTCCGCACAATGCGCTGCTGCTACCAATTGCTCGCTAGTGCCATCCCGGTCACATTGAAGGTTCTGATGGGGCATGTCATTGTTTCGTCTTCGTCAAAGCAGAATGGGTTCGGGAGAAAGGTTTGTTGTGTTTTGCCTATTTTGTTCTTGGATAAGAGAAACTCCCGAGCCACTAGGTCGACATTATCTGACTTCTAAAAGCACTATCTTTACCCTTTTTTTCAAGTCCTTGTCCCTGTGTTTTGCCAATATTTTCTTGGATCTATGACACACCCTTTGTGGTCACAGATCACCTCCGACCACTTCCGACACATGGACGAAGACTGTCCACATTTCCCAAACACCCCAGTTCCCAAGCCCGCGCCCGTCGTAGTGTCTAGCACGAATGGCTCCCCCCGATCTAACGTGTCATCTTCACCGCTACCGTTGGCGACATTGCCTTTGCAGTAGCTGATTGTTTCGGAAACGCCACCTCGGGTAAGTTCTTCATTCGATGCAACCGACCCATGCTTACGATTCGGCCAGTGGCTCAATTCCCCTTCAACTTTAAACTCGACAAGAAGGCTCCTAGCAGATCGATTTTACTGGTTACGACCATATCGAAGGCATCTCAGTGATTTACCGCACAGCAGCGGTTTTGCCACCACTCAGGCTCATGGAATGGCCCTCCCGACAGTTTCCACTGCATCAAGTTGACCGGTACATCTTTTTATTGCTGCTCTATCCTCATTTTTCGTGCACATGTTCTCCTCTCATAGACGATTCTGACACTCGTGGCTGGCAGAGCCAGCACCTCCACCATGGGGAGGTTAGTCTTCAACTCCAGTTTGTACGTGTCGGCAAGAAGACTCGCAACATCACCACCTCGGATGGCTTCCATTCCATTCCTTCACTGATTTTCCTGACAACTCAGGCTCGAACTCGCCGTACTCTTGCTCAGGATTCGGTTATATTCAGCAACCCGGGCACTGAAGACCCCTTGCCCACTGTTGTGCGTCAGTTTTGGCTTCCCTTGGGCAGTCTTCCTCGGGTAAGTCTATCTCATTTCTTCCTTTTTCACCATGCTCGGTGGACTCCTGCAGAGTTTCTTGTCCACCTTTTCACTGGTTGAGGGTTTCGGCGTGGGACTTGTGGTCTGGGTGGACAGAGTGGCTGATATTTGTCCTTGTTATTGGTGTTGGGTTTACGGACATGCCGCGTCCCGCTTGTTCCCTCAGTCTTCGATATTATACTTTGCTATACTGCTTTACTGTACGCTACCTACCGTCAATACAGGACGGGTCACAGCTCTACGGCCGGAAGCGAAGCTAAGTATATTTATCTTACAGATATTCTCTATGTGACGGAACAGATATTTTGCATGCAGTTTGTATCAAGTCGGATGAGTTGGAATACTTTGTTGTTTTCGTCCAACTTGAAGAGAATATCCTTCTGACTTTGTCCTGGTTAGTCAGAGGGATAATCAAATGCACTGCCACCGACCATGGCCTGAGTACCTCTCCCTTCAACATTTTCTCCTGGATCTGGATGGTTGGTGCAACTGTCATCGCAATCGCAAGTGTAAAGACCCGAGACAAGAGCCTGTTGTTGACTCAAGACTATGGCAGGGGTAGTTGCCAGTGGGACTGTGGCTGTGGCTGGGGGTGTTGTGTCCATGGATACAGTAATTCCGTTTCGAGGAGTAGGATCACCATTGTCAGGAATTTGGGTAGGATACGAGTGTATTTCGTGAAGTTGGGTCGTGAGGTTGGGGAGAAGCAGGTTAGAAAGTTACGATTACGTTGGAACATCAAGGATTCAAAGACGTTATGTTTCCGTGATGATGTATCGATGATGGTTCATAGTTGAGTGCGCGGTCAGGGTTCCAAAAGGGGCAACTGATCACAAGCAAAGTATTACATTTCCGCATCTTAAAACACAACCAAGGGCACAACTCGTACAAATGACTCTCGACTAACACTTCAGCACTTCATCAATGCTCGCTCAACCGGCATAGTAAGTGCGGAAAGCCGGGCGGAGTGATCAGAGACCAAACAACAAGGTCAACGAAAGAGACTCTGACAGGGTGTCCTTAGCGTACTGAAAGCAATGTGAATTTGAGGGCCCTGTGTGATTAATAATTTCCTGAGGAAAGCCAACATCGGCGCAGCAGTGTAGAAGAAGGCCGCTTCCAGTTTGCACTGGTTGCCGAATCCATCTAAAGCATTTGAGGCATCCAGAGAGTTAGAGCCTTAACTTACGGGGAAATGATAAAGGAATGGAACTCGCCAATAATGTTGATCGACTGGCCAGCATCCTGGCACATGGATACAGAGTGGAGCGAAAAGATAACCTCGATGTCATCGTAGATGCCGGCTCTGCCAGCCACTGTGACAACACTCAAAGGCTCGGAACCCGTGACAGGAGAACATCAGGGTGAAGGATAGAGGAAAGAGCCTTTCCATGAACCTGAGCGGCAGCGTGTCCGCTTGCGGTACGGTAGATGAAACGGATGCCCTTGATATGGTCGTAGATGGTGTGACCAATCTGCTGGGAGCCTTCTTGTCGAGTTCAAATTCGAAGGGGCATTGAGTAACTGGTTGAATCGTAAACACGGATCGGTGGTATGGATGGAAGAACTTACCCGAGGTGGCGTCGTCGAGACAGTTAGCATGTGGTTAACGGCGGCGGTCAAGGTGACAAGGACGACGACTTGGAAAAAAGGGAAAGGACAGTGCTTGTGGAAGGCGGATGACGTTGACCGAGTCGCTCGGGTGTTTCTCTAGTCCGAGCACGCAACAACAAACATTCTCCCGAACCCATAATTGCTTTGACG
Organism: Jaapia argillacea MUCL 33604; assembly: GCA_000697665.1. NCBI lineage: Eukaryota > Fungi > Basidiomycota > Agaricomycetes > Jaapiales > Jaapiaceae > Jaapia > Jaapia argillacea. The sequence goes on along the minus strand of KL197735.1, from coordinate 456,708 downwards.
CAGACGAAATTGGCTGGGTGTTTCTCCTGTCCGAGAACAAGCTAGGCCCGGAACAACAAAGCTTCATCCTTCAGAGATTATGGCTTTCACGAAAACAAAACGGTGACTCACCCCCGAATCTTGATCGCAGCCTTCAATCGGACCGGGATGGCACTCGGAGACGATCCGGAGATTCTAAAGTGGAGGATCCAGCATTACAGTAAGCCAGACGGTCGGGGTGGCATCCGCAGCCCAAGGTTCTATCTTTCGTAGCCGACAGGAATGTAACCTAAAAGCCGGGATTGATTGATGGAAAAGCAGGGGGTAATATCAAAAGCTCCCTAGCGAGTGACCGGTACCAGTAGCCCATTGTGCGGACTCGGAGGAGTCTGCTCCAGCAGACCTTTCGGCGCCGCTCTGAGGTGTAAAGATCGGGAGATAGGCGAGTCTGCCTCGATACTCAAGTCACAAATGCGATAGTTCCAGTTCAGGATAACACTGGATTTGTTGTTCACTAGTGGGCTTGAAACATCCTCTGAGGGAGTTGGAAGTTGAAGGAACGGGGAAAGGAAATGTGCGGTGTGGAGCGGAGAAGAACATACCAAAAAGGACAACCAATCAGCTTGCGAGCTTGTGGCCAACCCATACGGGCGAGATTAGATTGGCAGATATAGAAGCGGTGTGGTGTTCAGGTTGTCAAAATCGAGCCTGGATAGTAGCTAACACAACTGGGTGGACTTGAGTCGAAAGCAGAGGTGGTGTATTTTGAAAAAGACTCGGATGGAGGAGACAAAACAGCGACGCCAGAAAAGAGCGCGGAGGTCCTGAGAACCATTTCCTGGATCACGTCATGATGGAAGTAAATAACAGCCTGAGCCAGTAATGGCGAAATTTTGGGACGAGAAGAGCCATTGTTGGAGGGGAGGAGGGTTTTCCGGGGTTCAAGTTGAAAGTGTACTGTAGGAAAAGAATCGATAATGTGGTCTTGGGCGTTGGCGATGTCGATGTTGAACAGCGCTGACCAGGAGTTTGAGCGGTTCATGGCAGCCAAAGCGGCGGTCGCGCGGGATGACTCGGAGGCCACCTGTTGTCTTCGCTCCACTATCGATATGATCACCGGTACCAGCAAAGTCCCGGGTGTCGCTTTTTCCCACTCACGGCTGGTGCATTTCTTGAAAGACCGTAATCGTTGTTGAAGAGGGATAGCCTGATGAGGATTGCGCGAACAATGCAATCATGAATTCGGTTCTCCACGACCTCTATCGGCTTGTCGCAAGGTAAGGTTTCATTTTGCTGGCACCGCATATGTGGAATCCGAAACCCTACCATTGCCGGCAAGAAGAAATAGATGTCGCCATCGTGTCTCCTTTATGTTACTCACATTACATCGACTCTGCATTCAACTCAGGTCTTGCCATTGCATTACGTCGCGGTCTAGCCTACGACCACCCCAAACTCTCCCGAGTTTGGAGGCGGATTCTTTGCCACCGTACCGTCCCTGGAATGGCAGTGACATCGCACGTATCCCTCCCCCATCTTTCAACTTTACAACTTTCCCGCAGGAGGCTCACATGTGGCTCCAAACGGCGCTGTTCCATTCGCTCGGTACTCGCATCACAACCCTCGTTTCCTAGCACCGATCATTGTCTCATGAGCCCAAGTTCGCGCTCGCATTCAGTTGCCTGCATCTCACGGTGTTATGGAGAGCCGAAATCACCTGTGAGGAGAACCCCAGTGTACCTCCCCCTCCACTGGGTTATTCCTGGCGCTCACCTGCATTCGAAGATCACGGCCAGCGAGATGGGTATATAAACCCTCTTCACTCGTCCAAGTCCCCTCAGTTCCAGCTCCAGTTTCATCTCATTCATCCACACAAAGCAACAATGCCTGATCTTCAACGTGTTGTCTTGACCGCCGCTGTTGGTGACACCACCTCCACGGTCGCTTCGTTCAATGACGCGACTACCGGTCAGTTCCATCTCCATACATTGAGCCCTGTAATGCCTGACCGTCCTCACATGTCTTCAGTGGCTCAATTTCCCTTCGACTTTGAGCTCGACAAGAAGTCTCCCATCAAGCAGATTGATTTCACCGGCTCCGACTATGTCACGGGCATCCGAGTCACCTACCGCACCAAGGATGGAGCATCCGTTGCTCAGGTTCATGGAAAGGCACCCCCCGATGGATCTCCCAATGTCAAGTTGACCAGTATGTCTTTGTTTTGCTCCTCCGCCCTCCGTCCTCACATGTTCTTTAACAGGCGACGAGATTTTTACCGTCGTGACCGGTAGAGCTGGCACCTTCAACGGTGTCAATGCTATCCTTTCTCTCCAGTTTGTATCCATCAACAGGGCCACTGGTGACCTCAAGACTTCGGGTGAGTTCCATTCATTTCATCGTTGCCTAATTAATTGGGCTACAACTCACCACACACACTCTCTCTAATGATTTAGACGTCTTTGGAAACAAGAGCAAAGATTACCCCTTGTTCTACTCGGCCGGACCCCTTTTGGCCTTCCTCGGAAAGTCCTCCAACCGTATGGATGTCTCGACTCCTCTCTTGTCACGACGCTCACTGGACTCCCGCAGAATACCTCTTGTCACTTTCTTTCGCTTTGGCTGGCGAGCCAGTCGACGCTTTCGGAGTGTAGACGTAACGGCCGGCGGTCCCGTTGTCGTGGAGGGAGAATTTTGTATGGTGTTCGTATCGAGTTGTACGAATATGGGGAGGTGTTGTTGGAATAGTTGTATTGTGTGCCTCGTACTCGTTTCTTGAATGAAAATTGTCACCCAGAAAACATGGCTTCCATCCAGTTCAAGTTGCGGGCAATTAAGCTACCGACCGATCTCATCTACCACCTGCAAACCTCTCCATCGTGTACACCAAAAGTGGATGGTCGGTACGACTACTTATCGTCACAATCCCAAGCAGAATGAGCTCAGGCAAGAACCAGGTGTTACTAGTGCAAGAGAGCGTTCGTCACGACCAACGTTGATGAGTGCAGAAAGATCCATCTCCGAACCTTCTTTCGATGGAATGAAGACAACAACAGCTGTTTCGATGATGTTGTGCTAAAATGTGTGTTTTACTGACGACTTCACGGGTGGTGGCACTGAAGCGGCGCATCGCGGTGAACGGTCCGTGTTCGGAATGTAGTTTCGGTGAACCTGGACTTGCGGCAACACATAGCAGCAGCAGCCAGGGCAAAGTAAGGTAGGATGGTCGGGAGACAATGGGGGATTCATGGCGAGACATTCATTCGTGCAAATGGGAAGGTCATCGAAAGGTCGCGGATAGTCTGGACAAAACGGAGCTGCCGGTCGACAGTGACCCTCTGTAAAAGCATCACGACTCTTCTACGTCTGCGTGGGCAACATACGAGATCCTCGAGAACACTCGATAGAACGGGGCCAGAGGGCGTGCGAGGGTGCGAGAAGTGGAAACTATCAGTCTCAAGCCATTGGGGGGAGAGACCAACGGTACGAACCTAGGATGGGGGAGGTCGGGGGTGAAAGAAGACTGATGATTGAAGGTCGACGAAGGCTCTAAGGCGACCACTTTTCTTTACAACGTGCATCTGGAGTTCGCCAGTGCTTTCGTAGCGGCTATCGCAATGCCTACACGAAAAGTTCCTAAACAACGGTGTCCTCGTCGGTGGGTGCCCAGAGGAAGAAGTGATGGACACAGGGAGGGAGATGACTCACAATCGGTCAGACAGATGGTGGAGATGAAGATGGAACATGAGAGATCGGATGGTCAGAAGAGTATAGTTGAAACTCAAACGTTTATAAACAATCATGATCCAGCGCGGAGCATCATCAAAGTAGCTTCATGTCGCCAACATGCGAGGATCCGTCAATGACCGGAAAGCGGGAATCAACACAAATGGGTGACTTACAGCCAGTTCAAGCGCTGCTTCCCTGGAAACACTGAAAATAGGCCGGAGTTCTCCCATCCCAACATCGGGCGGACTCCGTTCCAAAACCAACGAACTCAGGTACGCGGAGAAAGCATCATTCTCCGGGATCGACCCCACAACGGTTACATCTTCCAGTTCCTCCTGCGTCCAGCGTGTTCGAAACCGGACAGCACATTCTTGGGTTTTGCCACGATAACCCCCACATTCAAAGCCACTCAATGAAGATGAGATGTGGAGGAGGATGGGATCGGGTCGGCTGGGAGCTCCAAAGTGGAAGGAGCTGAATTGGTCGCGGGGATTGTCGTGTTCGGAAGAGTCTTCGTGGGAGCATGAGGACCCGGACGAGATGGGTGATGGGGACGGGGACAGGACGGGGAATATGGTGCCACGTCTCCTCGTATTCCGTTTTGGATCTCTCTCTGGGGAATGAGGAAACGAGGGACGATGGATAGGGTAAGAGAGGGAGAGCATAATAATGTTTTGAGTGGCTGCGGTGTCCATAGCTGACTGTCAAAGACCAATCACGAAGACGAGGAAAGGGTGAGTCAAGTCAGATACCAGTCGAAACTCAAGTTAAGAGGAGAAGCGGGTTCATCTTACCTTATATACTGAGGCATCTGTGGGCTCGTCGCTGCATCCGCATTGTGTTCACCATGAAGAACAATTTCCGGTGACGTCACAGCAGCCCCCAGAAGTCGGCGGTCCGTGGGTGGAGGTAGGTCATTATACATGGCTCAAAATGTCTGCCATGACCACGCTGGTTGGCTGTGGGGGTGAATTCTGTACGAGCAGACAGGGAGGTCCGTGCTCAATGTTGGTTGAAGAATACAAAGACGGAGCGACCTGTTCATTTTCAACTTGTTGGGATGTCGAGTTGCCGCGTTAACGTCTCTCCCCTCTGAATCCCTTTGAAGTCCCGCTGGTCGAGGAGGTTGTCGCTGGTTTCCTCATGCGCTAGAGCCTCGAGACAAGCCTATGTGCGAATGGTAGTGCGTAGTTCAATAGCACACCTCCAAAAATCCACGTCGGAGCTTCAGTTCAAGTTCACAAGCGCCAGCGCATCCCGGTCCCATTCCTCTCAACTGGTTCGAAAATGCCTTCCTTACTGTTGGCTCTGCTGCCATGTCTCTTTCCGACCCTCGTCGAGGCGGTAAGTAAACCCTCCGCACCTCTCCACCTGCCCCAAACCAAACTTACCTCCGCCAACAGACATGATTGCTGCCCTTGGAGAAACGACTGCCGGAATCGCGTTACCTCGGCTACGCGATCATATGTTGAACAGTGCACAGGGAAGACAGATATTGAAAGATCGACCACGCATCAACTCTGATACAGTTGACATGAACGCGTTGGCTCAACTCCCAGAGGGAACTTTCGGAAGAGCGTACGTGACTTGGTTGGAGGGATGTGGTGTTACACCTGATACCGAGCACCAGTATGTCCAATCCCCACCCTTCCGCGCTCGTATTCTGAGTGAGTATCGTCCTGCAGGTTCACTACATCGACGACTCGGAACTTGCCTATGTGATATAACGTTTCCGCGAATGTCACGACTTTTACAACTGCATCGTCAACCTCCCCGTCGACGTCTCATCCGAACTAGCAGTCAAATTCTTCGAATTCGCAAACATCTGTCTCCCAGTAGCAGCCATCTCAGCTGCATTCAGTCATCTGCGTCTCGACTGGCCAAAACGTCAAAGGCGTTTCTGTGAATACGTTCCTTGGGCTATGAAATGTGGTACAAGTGCAAATAGTTTGATCGCGGCGCATCTTTGGAGAAGATGTGGGAGCAGGATTTTGGAGAGCTGCAGAGGGATACTGGGTTTGGAGTGCACCGGAGACGAAGTGGAGGAAACCGTTGAGTGAGGCGAATATTGCTGCTGAGAATAGGAGGAAGATGTCAGAGAAGGCTTTGAAGGGGAAGACTGAGACTACGTCGTGATGTGTTGACTTGTGAGCCTTTCGATTGATTCGTGTTTCTGCTGTATCCTGACTGTGGGACTTAGTGCTAGCTAGTATCGTGTATCTTTGTCCCCAAACTCTACTCCGGAAGTACACCTGCGCAATCTTCCGGGTGGTTTTCGCAACATAGCTTATGCGACCTTGGCGATTAATGGAACCATTTGTAGGTGACGCGCGAAGGCTCGTTACTTAATGAAATGCGCGACCCGGGAAGGAGCATGCAGGTTTCCTCGATACTGCTGAGGATACGGTCGACTTACAACGTGATGTTGCTCGATATCACGCGTTCGTCTCTTGTATTTTTGCTTTCTAAGTTGTGTCGTCGTTGGTTAATTCCATGATGCGTAGCAAGGGTTCTCAGATATGATGACCTCCTCTTCGACAGGTTTCTTTGTCCCGCTGCCTTGGCATACCGATCAACTTTATGCATATACGCATATAGAGAAATATCGGAGGTATGTTGGGAGATGTCATAATATTGAGGTACCATCCTTCTTGTCTACCCTCCCCTTCGAACACCCTTTCCACGTCCTTTATTAGGCGCGCTATCACTTTCCGTATATCCTGCGGATGTCTCCTTCTAGGTGACACTATCGACTCCTGTCTCTCCCGATTGACATCAAAATCCTCTTGACTCACGTAGGTCCTTCAACACCTGGCCATTTCTGCTTGCCCGCCAACAATCCATCAACCCTCACCGCCACTTTCACCCAATCGACCACGTCGCCGTTTTATGTGGAGCCAGAATAGGTGAGACGGAGCGACACGTTAGGATGAAAAAAATGAGATTGAGGGATGCAGATAATATGAGGAACGGGAAGCTGGATAAGGAGAGGTTTAGGAGGGACTGGAGGTGGCGATGGTAAGAATTCCCCCAACCAGAAGTCAGACTCGTCCGGGGGAGACTGCGCTAGACGTAGATTGGTGATGGAGTCGGTGCGGAGAGACCTCTTCCTGAGATTGGGTCGTCCCTCTTTCGAATCTATCGGTGGTGGGTGTGGGAGGAAATCAATTCATTGGCGCTGGGTGTATCAGATTACATCGATGAGTTGGATGTGGGCGCCTCGTGTTCAGTTGGTTATAAGTTGGGATATTTTGTATTACATTCTATTCGACGTGCTCAGGGATAGGCACAAATCAGAGTTGTTCTTAGTTTATGCATACAGAGACCGGGAGATAATACTTGGGCGGACGAGGTTAGGTTTCCCAAAGTGGCAACCATCATGCGCGGGCCTCAGTACTTGGTGCGATGCTTCCCCCTTCAAGAGTCAGGCAGTGCTACTGATTTGATCATAACGTTGACTGCGGGCACACAGGAATGTGGACTTCCTGGATTTGGTTTTTGGGCACATCTACCCAAGCACTCCTTACCTACTCAACGTCAATCCATAACTCCCGTAGATCAGCAAATAATTCATCGAAATATGCAAAGTACAGATCACAGGCTGGCAATCTTATTGGTTGTGGCAGTTCCTCGTGTGCCTAATGCAATCACTCCGCTGGCTAAATGTTTTATTGCAGAGTTCACACCGGTAGGGTTTTATCCCTTCGTGCGCCATTAAATGTTCTGGAAGGAGATGGAGATCAAGTTGAGTCTTCAAACCAATATGAAGCGGAGCATGTGACTTACGTTCCAAACCGGCTTTCCGAGTAAATGTGGAATCACATAGGCTACATACATATTTACCTGGATATTTGCGTCTAGCAAGAGAGGCACGCCTCATAGCTACAGTTCCAACTTCCGGTAGGGAGAGGGCGGATGGATCGGGGTCTTCGTCTGAAAGGAGGCTAGTATCTTCTCCAATTCTCGGGCCAGATGTTGCACTAAGGTACACCGATGTGCTCATTGACCTGCGTGATCTGGGAAATGCTTCAGCCCAATGGGAAACGATGAATTTTAGAGGGGTCGGTAGATACCCTGAATAACTCGACATAGCACTAAAGTATACCGAGGTGCTTCTGGACCTGCGAGACCTAAAGAACAGAGAAGATAGACATATGGGATGAGAAGTGTGCTGATAACCGACCAACATACCGGGAATAACTCGACATGGCGCTGTAGTAGACTGAAGAGGCTCTTGATTCCGATCTACGGGCATTGAGCCATGCGTCGCCAAGGGTTATTCCTTCGCCATTGGGAGTGATACGATGCCCCTGAGAGCTTGCGTTTCCAAGGGGCGGAAGCATATTTTCGGGAAGAGCGGGAATTCGGAAATGATCGGAGGAGGTTGCAGGTGGAGTATGAGGCTTGCTTCGCACCGGACCAGAAGTCGATTGGATTATGTGCTGGCCCTCCGTCCTATCGCTGTTAAGCGAGCGCTCCGCACTGTCGATTGAAAAAGGTTGTATAGTCGAAGGGAGGAGGGGGGGATCCTGGATGTTTGTAGTAGAATGATCTGTCTCTAAGATTCCTCTGGAAGTGACCGCGGGAAAGTGCTGCTGATAGTTTAGCGTGCTGAAAAAGTGTTTCATTTGAATTTCACGGGGTCTTTCGCTACTATCCTCCTTGAGACACGAGAGGATGAAGGCCCACCACTCGTCCGCAATCTCAACTCCCTGAGATTCCTCGATTGATGGTCTAGTTGGTCGCAGGCTCGAATTGTAGATCTTTATGACTAACTCGGAGTCAGTCTTGATTTCTGGAAATGGGTGCTTCCTTGTGTAGACCTGAGGCACAGTAGGTTAAGCGATGTCCCGCTAATAGTGTCCACCGAGGCGCCGATCTTACCTCTAAGCAAACGCAGCCGAAAGCGTAAATATCAGTCGCATATGTTCTCTGGAAGTTCAGATCAAACTTGTCGGGTAGGAGAAGTTCAGGTGCCATCCATCTGACAGAACCGTCGGTCGTTGAAGTTCTGGTGGCGTCCGCATAGTACGCCAAGCCAAAATCGGCGAGTAAAGGACAGCCGTGGCTATCCATCAATATGTTGGCCTGGGATACTGGTGAATTTCTTGTCCATAAGGGGAGAGCAAAGACTCACACCACGCAGATCACCATGGATCACATTCTCCGAGTGGAGATACACGAGGCCATGACCAATGCCAATCAGCTGCGATAGGATAAGTAAACTGCCTAAGTGTGAATGTTCAGAACCAACCACGAGTTCTATGTCGAGATTTAGTGATCTATTCTTCTCAAGGTAGGTCAAGATACAGCCGTTGGACATCCATGGGGATATCATACAAAATTGGCCAGTGAAGAGGTCTGCATCAATGCCCATGAAGGGGAGAATACAGGGATCCTTCAAGCGTTGCCAGACTAGAGCTTCCCGGAAGAGCACCTTTCGACCGTAGTGTGAGCAGCAGAAAGGTGATAACGACGGCACCTGGGTAGTATCTGAGACTTACCTTTCGTGCCCGTATTATCTCAGCCGCACCTCCATGGAACATCCTCATGCGTTTTATTGCGACAGTTTGATCACGGTATTGGCCTTGGTATATATCAGCGAAACCTCCCCCCGTTATCAAACCAGACGTCAAAAGGGTGCCTTCAACGAAAAGTGATGGCGGAAGCTTCTGACACCTCTGCGAGAGGCGGATGATAGTTCGATATGCGGTTTGACGGGAGTGCTCGTTGAAGGGGGACCCGGGTGAACCCGAAAGGTTATCCAGTGCCTGAGGAGCGCGGGGAGAGGGTAAAATACACACTGAAGTCATATTTTCAAAGGCCGTACCCGCTGCAGGATGATTAAGAATTTCGCCACATCATCGTCATCGAGATTCAGGACATCCTCCACGAGTGTGACGGATATCAGCACTGTCTGAAGGAGTTCCGCAATGGGATTTTGATCCCTTATCAAAATGTTTTGAAGAGAAGGTTCATCTCCGAAACCAATCACCGAGAGAGACTGGCAGAGGTGTGAGGATAGAGAGCAGCTGGCGAGAAAATACCTACATCACAGCAATATACCCGAAACTCCTCACTCGCACAAAGTAAGTCAAGCACATCGTTCTTGATGCTTGTCAGGCGAGAAAGCCAGCTGACTAGTCCATGAGTGATCCTGACGTGGGAGGCATGGTCAGGAGGTTGGGGCGGCCATTTGAACAAGATTACTGAATGAAACTCACCTGGAGACATCGCTATCCTCACGTGTTGGATAGAAAGAAACTAATTTAACGAGAAGCTCACGAGAGAGCGACTTTCGTTCAGGGGTCAAATCCTTGAGGAAGGCATCAGCAGCACTTGGAAACTCACTGAGTAGACAGGACTCGGGCACATGAGAGATAGATACCCTATTCCAGTACCACAAGGCGCAGAGTCGATTTGAGTCGACATAACAATGAGGGCGAGCCAGAAGTAAGTCTCTGAGGTATACACATCGAGATGCTTGGAGGCTATGGCAAGGCGATGCCACAGCGCTACACAGCATCGGACCGGCCATCCCGCTGTTGTGAGTAAGGCGCTTATCATGAAAGCCTCAAGAAATTTTCAGCTACGTCAGCTCGTGTCTCTGGGTAGTAAGGTTTTCGGTGAGGTTGAAAGAAGTAGGTACTCACGTCGCGACTGTTATCCGAATGAACGCTTAAATTGCTAGTGGCTCATACATCCAAAAACTCTTTACCTTCGTCGTAACCCCGTACCATTCTTCGCCAGCTAGCTTTTTTCGCGAAGGAAATGTGTGCAAGGTCTTCAGTGGCAGAGTGGGCGCGTCGGAGTCAAGTGACGAAAGTCAAAGTCCCACGGACAACTCCGTCCTCGGTTCTTCAACTGAATCACTCATCCACCGACTGCTGGACCTGAGCTTTCTCTGTTTCCTCCTCGATTTCTAGCTTTCATTGTCCATTCTTTGATTTTTTAGTAATGCCTCCCAAGAAACAACAACCAAAGGCTAGTTCTTCCAAGACGAAGGAGGATAAGGTCAATTAGATTTACGCTCGTCACTGATATCGACCTGATGACGCTGACCCACGAAGTAACATAGACCTTTGGCATGAAGAATGTTCGTCGAATCTCCCGTTATCCATCATAGTAGGAATCTCATATATGACTTCCCACCCGGACGACAAATCCACAGAAAAACAAATCTGCCAAAGTCCAGAAACAAGTGGCCACAATCCAAGCCCAACAAGCCATAGCTGGAAAATCCAAAGCCCAAATCGAAAAAGAGAAAGAGAAAGCCCTCCGTGAGAAGGAGAAGTTCGAAGAGGAGAAACGCAAAAAGGAAGAAGCGGCTCTCTTCAAGCCCGTACAAACCCAAAAGTTACCTTTTGGTGTCGACCCTAAGACGGTGTTGTGTGTATTCTTCAAGGCGGGGAATTGTGAGAAGGGGAACAAGTGTAAGTTTAGTCATAATATGGATGTGGAGAGGAAGGTGGAGAAGAGGAACATTTATTCGGATGGGAGGGAGGATAAAGTGAATGGTGAGTTTCCTTTGGGTTTTCGTGATGAGGTTGGTTTGTCGGAGAATTGATGATGATCCGCAGATACTATGGATAAATGGGACGAGGAGAAGCTTCGTACTGTCGTTCTATCCAAGCAGGGAAACCCTCGGACGACCACAGATGTAAGGCCCCTCATCCTTCCTCCCCCTTCTCATACGTGCCCAATCTGAACGCCGCCCCGCTCTCCAGATCGTCTGCAAATTCTTCATCGAAGCCATCGAGCTCGGAAAGTGCGTATCACATATGGTAACATGCCCCACCCATCTCCCTTCATCCTTACCAAATGTTTTCCCTTCTTTCCTCGCGCGTTAGGTTTGGTTGGTTCTGGGAATGTCCTAACGGCGGTGAGAATTGTCAATATCGACACGCCCTACCACCTGGTTTCGTCCTCAAGTCGCAGAAGAAGAGGGAGGAGGACGCGGCGAAGGCTAGTCAGATTACATTGGAGGAGTTCTTGGAAGTCGAGGTACGTCCCTATCCGACTATAATAAAGGATTTCTTGACTTTGATCTTATGTGCCAATAGCGCCACAAACTGGGATCGAACTTGACGCCAGTCACACCCGAGTCATTCGCCAAATGGAAGCGAACGAGGATGGACAAGAAGACTGCCGAAGAAGAGGCTATGAGGAAAGCCAAAGACGCTGCTGCCTCGGCCGGGAAGAACGTCGGTATGAGCGGCAGAGATTTGGTGCGTCCACTAAGCTTTCCTCGTCTCTTTCTATTCACCGTCATCATTCTTGCCTGGGATAGTTCCAATACAACCCCGAATGGTTCGACGACTCTGATGAAGATGAAGAGGAAGATTGGGATTTGGAGCAGTATCGAAGGGAGAAGGAAGAGGAGGACGCAGAGGCTGAGGAGGAACGGCTGAGGGGTCTGCAAAATGGTTCGCACGACGGGGAGGCTGAAGGGAGTGGAGGTGGTTCCAGCAACTCGGGTGGGGATGAGGTTGAGGAATAAGACTGGCAACTTTGATAGTGTCGGAGGTATACCTGGGAGGCAGGAGATGGCGTGCATTGTATCATTTTGTCGGATTATGCTCTGTACTTTGCTTGATCATGATTTCACAAGGACTTTGGATGGCATACACTGTCGTCGCCTCACCACTTGTACTTATTCCATCAAACGTGATTGTTGTGGACTCGTCTTTTAACCCGAAGACATCTATCTACAAGCGCCCACAAAGGATGCAGAATATAGTACAGTACTAGTCCTCATCATCACTAGCATAATCCGCTAATCCCAATCCAGTTGGCTGTGGAGGCGCCACAGACCCCGATTTTGCACATGGCGGAGGTGCTAACGGTCGACCAGTCCCATTCCGTTTCTGAATCTCGGCGAAGTATTTCAGTGATTCCAACGTATCTGCGCTAAGCAAGCCTAGTGGATTGGATGGCGTTGTTTGCTGCTGCTGCTGGTCTTGTTGTCGTAGACGTGATGATGGGGGCTCGTCCATATCATCGTCAGGTGAATCTCCCTCCATTTCGAGTCTTCTTCGCTTCGCTCCTCGGCTCTGATCCTCCTCATCACCCTCTTCATCCATCTCACCCTGGCCTTCAAACACTTCACCGTCATTCAACTCTACACCATCCTCTAACGCTTTAACAGAACGTATGGCGTCGATGATCCTAGGATCCATCCGTTCCTGAATAGCCTTCTGTCCGATTTCTTCGAGACGTTGTTGTTCTGAGATTTTGGAAGTGGGGTTGGGGTCTTCGGTCGCCCAGCGGACGTTGAGGATCTCGTCGTTATCAAGGGATTGACACGCCATTGATTCTTTGGCGAATTGGGCGGAGAGTTCGTTGACGTATGTCACGAATGCAACGGAGCGGTATTGTAAGACTCGAACTGGAGGTTCGACACAGAGGGTGTTAGTTTCACGGGGAAGAACGGAGGAAGAACGGAGGAACGAATGGCGACGCACTCTTCTCAATATCCCCCCATTCCTTGAAATGTCTCTTCACAACCTCCTCTGTTTCAGGTCCCGTCCCAGTCTCCTTAATCCTCCCAATATAAAGCGTCCGATTCTGCCTTTGAAAACTTCCCACACCACCCATGTCGTCGCGGTAGTCAGCAAACTTGTCTCTGGCGAAGCAATCTTTGGAGTTGTCGGGGAGGACGACTGCGGCGTCGGGTAACATGTGTAGGTATTCGCATTCCCAACCATAGGGACAGCATCCTCGGGCGAAGAAAAGGCAGTAATATTTCATGCCTGTGGTGTTGGCACGGGTTAACCCTGCGTCTTTGCGGATGTTGCAGCGCGTCTGGGACTTGGTTTTACTGGAAAGGTAGGTTGGTATCGATCAAAAGAGTAGGTAAAGGTCTACGTACTTGGAATAGCTGTCTTCACGATCACCTCCCGCCCATTTGTTGTACCAGATATTGTAAACCTGACCGGTTTGAGGTGCCTCTTTCTTCTCCACCTGTCCTGGTTTGACCTGTTTCCTTGCAGGCTTCAGCTTCTTCAGCGGTTTCGGGCCCGCTATAACCTGAACTGTGGTGGTCATCGCCCCGGTAGGCTCTGGATGGTCCGTGCTCATCGTTAGATTCTGTGTTGGAGTTTTGGCTGTGACGGAAAGAGGAAAGCGGTGGAGGCTTACATAAGAAAACGCGGGTGGCGCTGAGCGACTTGCTTGCCTATCTGCCTCATCTCTTCATGACCTCGCCTCCGTCGACGGCGGGAACGACAACAACTCACGCAACTCCACCCACGTAGAGTCTGCATTTATTGACGCTCACGCCGGGGCTCGAACCTGCGTACCTCCCCCACCAACTACTTTTGTAATGGCGAGAGATCTTGGTCTACTCTCGGCCACTCCTACCACGATTGTTCCGACAAACGTCGCAATCTCACATTTGTACGTGTCTGAGATTCTTGTCTGCAGACTTCTCATGTTGCTGGGACTCACGTGGATGAATGTAGACAGCTCAGGGATCTCGTAATATGTCCACGCGAGAGGGGCGTGTTGAACTACGTTCAGAACAAATGTATCGTTGAACACAACTTGAATCACACTCTCTCGGTACGTATTCTGTTGCTTTGCTTATATTCTTTGTTGGCCTTGGCAGCCGTTTACTAGCGCTGAGGACGTCACTGGATGCACCGGAGTGATGCCTCGTCCCACGGCAGTGTTTGTGGAGACGGGTATGCGGAGGCGAGCTGTGTGAGGCCCCCGCCCTCGGTGATATTCTGGGGCTGTGGAATCACTCTACGGTAAAGGATTCGATGGCGTTTGGGTCAAGGTGTTGCGTGTATGATGTATTGTGGCTTCGAACCTGCGCCCGCCTTCCCTTCTACGCGGACAGTGACCAGATGGTCTGTTGGACCTAGATTGATAATTATCTACGCGTCTTGGCCTTAGTCCCTGGAGGTTGAGCGGAGCTGTTGCAGAGGGCTTTTATATCGATTGGATGTGGCGCAAACCTTTAACTGGGGATGATATCCTTCTCTAGAGAGGCATGCTAACCTACCATGTTTCCACCGTAGGTTGCCCGGCCCATCGTCGAGCTTGCTTACACCCCCAACACCCTCACCTCTCTTCCAATCCCGAACTCCAACAACATCCTCCTAGCCGCTGGAGGCCAAGACCGTGAACTCCACCTCTCTCTACTCGCCCCTCGCAACCTCCCCACTCGTGAATACGAGGATGATGACCGACCGCCACCACCAAGCACTCGTCCGATCTGGAGTGAAGAACATTCACTGCCCGGGACCATCAACAATTCCGTCATGCTCACATCCTTGAGTTTGACTCGATCAAACGAGAGTCGAGTGGAGCCAAGGGTGGCTGTAAGCAACAATAATTGTACCGTCAGGTTTTACGATGTTTCGTTACGGATTTCGGCTGGTGGTGGACAGAGGTTGGACGAAGTTGGATGTCTAACACTCGACGTACCCGTAAATCATTGTAAGTGCCTGCAAATATGCCGAACCTTGTCATACTCATTTTATCCCTGTAGCTTCGGTATCACCAGACGGACGAACACTGCTCTCAGTAGGAGACTCACCACAAGTCTACATGCACCACATCTCCGGCGGCTCCAAACCCAACTTTGAACCAATCACCAAATTAGCCCTCCCAGTTTCCTCCACCTCCTCCCCAATTCCAATGTACACATATTATACTTATGGCTCGGGCCCCTCTCCACCCGCATCTTTCTCAACAACCTTCTCGGCTTCCGGCTCGAAATTCGCTGTGGCTAGTCAGGAAGGTATGGTAGTGGTTTGGGATGTGAGGAGTTCGAAACCTATGAAGACATTTTATTCGGATAGGACGAGGGTTTCGATTAGGACGAGGAGGGCGAGTGGGGCTGCTAGTGGGTGGATGTATGAGGAAGTGTTTGATCCAGCTGAGTGGAATCGAGGAGGTCCTGGAGGTAAAGCTCCGGGTTGGGGCCTTAGGAGTGTGAAGTTTGGGGGTCACGGAGAAGGGAAGGAGATATTGACGTTCACTGAGGTAAGTGGGGTTGTAGTTCATTTTTGATGGTGGATTGCTAACCATGTATATCATATTCCAGCATACTTCATTACTCCATGTCATCGACGCCAAAACTTTCGAAACTGAAGAAGTCATACGGGTCCCAAGTACCAATGCCCGCCCCGCCCCATCGATACGCCCTCGATCTAGATCACCTCCACCCAGATACCCTCTACCCGCCTCTTCATCCTCTCGTCTAACTTCAGGATCTGGCTTCCCCCCTCCCCTACCCCGTGTTGTTCTCTTCAACGGAGGCCATCGGGTACCGTCACCCATCCCATCATGGCGTCCAAGATGGCGACCCTCTTCTGCAGTCAGGGCAACTGCAAACAGGGTAGACGAATACCTCAATGTCAATGAAGGTGTTGATGAAGAAGGTGTGGTCGTTATCCCTCCTTTGGGTGATCGGACAGAAGAAGAGGACGTGAGGGCTTTGTTGGGGAGACATGGTCTGAGAGCGAGAGCTGCGAGGGAGATCGAGCCTTCGTGGGGTCGTCTCAGCAGGAGAGCGTATGACCCTCAGTTTGGTGATGTTGAGATGGATGATGACAGGGATGGTGAGAGGGAAGAGGACCGGGATGTTGATATGGAGGTGGATGAGTTGGAAGGCGATGTTGATGTGAGAGAGACGGAGGTTGACACGGATATTTGTTTGTCTCGTGAACCCTCCAGAGCCAATTCCCCTGCACCCACTTCATCGTCAACTTCAATTCACGTTTCCATACCTGCTCAACCATCGACGTCAAGACGGCCAGCATCGTCATCTGGATGGAGTGCTCCCGAGCCTATCCGCTTCCCCTCGAGGAGCACAGCTCGTGATAGGGACACCTATCGGTTGGCCGTCCCTTCGGTCGTGGACCATCGCCGGAGCAGACGACGCAGCGAGAGTCTTCGAGACGTTGATGTCGTTTATGAGGAGGAAGATGTCGATCTAGCCGGTGTCTGCTTTGATCCGACTGGGAGTTGGCTGTACGCTGCCTCGACCAGTGGCATCGTCGAGTGGAAGGTGAGGGGAGCCAGCAAAAGTTGGTGGAATGCGGGCCAATGGATTTGATCTCATGGAACGTGGATCTTTGTGCCTGGGATACCCCCCTCCGTTTCTTCGGCTCATGCATGGACGACCTTGTAATACGTGATTCGATCGCTGACTTTGAGTGTTGGCCACTTGTACCATTACTGTTGACGTTGAAATGATTTGTAGCATTAATACCAGAATCCCGGCGCTTCTTTTGCGCCAAGCTAACTTGCCACGATATCTACAACCCGAAGAGCCTCGTTAGAGCATGCTGCAACCTTGAGAAGATATCATAGAGGTCATCGTCGGGATCTCCTATTTCTAATTCACGTGGAACAATAAATGTGAGTTGTATAATGATTCGATGCAAGCCAATTGTCTGACGAGTCTCGAATACAACCGACAACCGCAGCGATAGTGATACAAGCCGCGCAAATGATATTAGACATTAAGCGACCAATGTTGGAACAAGCAGTAATTATCCCTTGGAGTGATCATCGATGAAATGGGTAACAAGATCAACAATGATCCGGATAAAGGCATGGATGGAGTGGATGCACACCTCAGTTGATCAACTTTCAGACCCACCACTATACCGAGGTATACAGTCATTATACTGATTCCTATGTTTATGCTAGGGTTGAGGTCGACGTTGAGAGTAATGACTTGACTTACCTCCAGTCTTAAGTGGGGTGAGGCAGAAATATCGAAGATATCTCTCCGAGCTCCAGTTAGGGCATCTGGGCAGGCCAAGGGTGGATCGCGACTGGCCGTCGATTCCATCTCATGCAGCTCCTGCCCAACCTGGAGGTCGCTGGTGAACTCTGGGAAATAATTGTGGTCTCGATCTGCGGCGCTCTCCCGGTCTCTTAGTTTGGCAATGTTAAGGATGAGTCGACAGCTCTGGGGGTGCGTGGGAGTGGGTGAGTTATGAGAAGACGAGAAAGTAGAGGGGTAGTTCAACTCACTGAGAACGAGAGTACGGTCATAAACCAGCTAGGGATTTACGAATTAATCTTGGGTGTGAAGACTTCCCCGTGGATGGGACGACAAACCTCAGGATGAGAGACCGTGGCAGTTGGGAGAGGAAGTTGAAGAAGATTCCGTCGTACAAGATGAAAACTAGTTCGGACGTCAGCATTCTCTGATCATTTCGACATAACCTGCATGACTTGCCGGATATCAAAATGTAGGCCCAAGTGCCATCCCGAGCTACAACCAAAATCAACGGTGTTTTGCGGATGGACCTTCGGATCGAGGGGATGGCTTTAATCAAAGTAAGCAACATCAAAACAGTTTGCACTGAAACCGGGATTACGCTATATGGATGAGACTACAAGTTTGATAAACAAATTTGAAGTAGGCAGTGCGTAACTCACGTCCATATTCTTAAGAATTTTGAAGAGTCGGCGTTGGTGAGCGGAAAGCAGTTGGCGCTATATTGGAGTTTGGGAATCATCACAGCAAGCGTGATAATCAGGAACAGGAAGTTGCCTGCAAAGATAAATAACAGCAGGTTCCGAATCCATCGGCTGCTCTGATAAAGGGCGTAGACTGTTGTGGCGCAGGTCAGACGGCAGGATAAAACTTATGACGGCCTTGAGTGCTTACCTCTTATGCCAAATATCAGTTCGACGGCTGTGATCAATAAGCCCCCCCACAGGTTTGTTACAGTGAACCATGGCAGGCATGTGGATCTCGGTAACGGAGGCGTCAAGAAGAAACCGAGTGAGCGCAAAAAACGTATTCTGAGATAGGTTTAGGAGGCCATTCTTGGGCGCAATGGGACGCTCACATCTGGCCGACGAGCGAAACGTATCGCGTGAAGAGAAAGAGCCATTTAGTGGGGGATCGATTCGACTGCCTAGCGATACCGCGACCTTGAGGTGACGAAGGCCATATGGAATGGCGGAGAAATCATACCTCCAGATGTAGTTTACTTCATCTCCAAAGGTGATACAGACATCCCAGATCAAGAACGCAAGTGATGAGACTGGAGATACAATTGACTGGTCAGTGTGTCTGCTATCACATTGCAGAGAAGGCGTACGTGAGCAGTAGTTGACTTGTTGCGTCTCTAGGATGGCCTTTACCAGGTCACTGGAGTCAGCCATTTCCAACTCCGGGAACGTTGAACAGGAGGGTCAGGACCAAGAGGGTGCCGGCCGATGTTCAACAACTCACCCCAGTCAACAGCAGGCGATCGCGAGAGCCTTGTCAAACACGTCACGGCGAACGCAAACCTTCCGGCTACTAAATTTTCACCCAAATTATAAACAAGCATAGTTGAAGAAAGCGTCCATGCGAACTGCGATTCCAACTCAATTAGATAGATCGGTAGCGGCGCCCGAGCGCCAGTGTCCCCGACTCCTTTTGCCAACGGTTTACCATAATCGCGTCTTCACGGCATGATCAATTTCGACGTGAATATTTTGATTACGCAATGCCAGCTGAATGTCATTCCACAGCGACAAGTGCGATAGATGTACAACAACAAGTCAGGGATTTATGCGAGGTTATGGCCACGAGGTATGATGTGCACAAAGGGAGACACCGGAGATTTGGGATCCTTCGACGTCCTCACTAGCTCCCCACAAAACCCTTCCCTCATTAACAATAAACGACACCCTGGTCTGAAGGAACTAAATCCTTCTTGTTGTCCTGAGGAGAATGAGGTTGCTCTATATGACATCATAACTCCCACCCCTTCATCAACGCGTAGCAGGTGCCTGTCGTTTGCTGGATACAGAGACCCTTTCCTTACTTCGTAAGGAGTCGGGGATGGCAACCGAATTGATACCAGAACTGGTGAAGTTGGATGTCTACATTCAAGTTGACGTACCCGTAAATCATTTTAAGTGCCTGCAAACAAGCTGAATCTTGTCGTACTCATTTTTGTCCGTTTAGCTTCGGCATCACTATACGGATGAAGGCCCTTCAGTGGGAGACTCGCCACAAGTCTACATGCACCACATCTCTGGTGGCTCCAAACTCGTTTTTGAACTGATATCCAAACTAGCCTTCCCAGTCTCCTCCGCCTCTCCCCCAATTGCAATGTACACATACTACACATATGGCTCGGGTCCCTCTCTACCCACATCTTTCCCAACAGCCTTCTCGGCTCCATGCACGAAATTCGCCGTGGCTGGTCAGGAAGGTATGGTAGTGGTTTGGGATGTGAAGAATTCGGAACCTATGAAGACCTTTTAATCGGATAGGACGAGAGTTTCGACTAGGACGAGGAGGGTGGACTGCTAGTCGGTGGATGTATGAGGAAGTTTTTGCATCATCTGAGTAGAATTGAGGAGGTCCTGGAGGGAAAACTGCGGGATGGGGGCTTAGCAGTGCGAAATTTGGGTATTACGGAGAAGGGAAGGGAATATTGAGGTTCACCCAAGGACGGTTATAGTTCATTGTTGATCGTAGATTGCTAACCATGTATATCATTTTCCAGCATACATCATTGCTCCATGTCGTCGACGCCCGAACATTCGAAACTGAAGAAGTTATTCGAGTCCCAAGTACCAACGCCCGCTCTGCTCCATCAATACGTCCTCGATCTAGATCACCTCCACCCAGATACCCTCTACCCGCGTCTCCACCCCCTCGTCTAACCTCAGGATCCGGCTTTCCTCCTCTTCTGCAGTCACGGCAACCGCAAACAGGGTAGACGAATACATCAATGTCAATGAAGATGTTGACGAAGAAGGCGTGGTCGTTATTCCCCTTTGGGTGATCGGAGAGAAGAAGAGGATGTGAGGGCTTTGCTGGGAAGGCATGGTTTGAGAGCGAGAACCGCAAGGGAGATCCAGCCTTCGTGGGATAGTCTCAGTTGGGGAGCGTATGACGCTCAGTTTTGTGATGTTGAGATGGACGATAATAGGGATGGCAAGAGGGAACAGGATCAGGATGTCGATATGGAGGTGGATGAGTTGGAATGCGATCTTGATGGGAGAGAGACGGAGGTGGTTTGTCTCGTGAACCCTCCAGAGTTAACTCCCCTGCACCCGCCTCATCGTCAACTTCAATTCACGTTTCCATACCCGCTCAACCATCGACGTCAAGGCGGCCAGCATCGTCACCCAGTTGGATCGCTCCCGAGCCTATCAGGAGTACTGCTCGCGATAGGGACACCATCGGTTGACTGTCCCTTCGGTCGTGGACAGTCGCCGGAGTAGACGACGTAGCGAGAGTCTTCGAGATTTCGATATCGTTTATGAAGAAGATGTCGATCTAGCCAGTGTCTGCTTTGATCTGACTGAGAGTTGGTTGTACGCTGCCTCGACCAGTGGCATCGTCGAGTGGAAGGTGAGGGGAGCCAGCAAAAATTGGTGGAATGCGGGCCAATGGATTTGATCTCGTGGAACGTGGATCTTTGTGCATGGGATACCCCCCCTCTGTTTCTTCAGCTCATGGACGACTTGTAATACGTGATTCGATCGCAGACTTCGTGTGTTGGCTCATTGGCTCGTTGTAATATTACCTTTGATGTCGAAATGATTTGTACCATTATTACCAGAACCTGGGCGCTTCTTTTGCGCCAATATCCTCACTTATTACGATATCTGCAGCTAAGACCCCCCTCAGATGTGCGGCTACCCCGAAAAGAGAGCATAGGAGGTCGTCGGGATCTCCTAACCCCAACGCACGTGGACCAACAAATGTGAGTTGTGTGATGATTCGATGTAAGGCAATTCTCTAACAAGTCTCGAATACGACAACCGCAGCGATAGTGCGATACAAGCCACGCAAATGAGATTAGGGGATCAATGCTGGAACAAGCAGTAATTATCACTTCAAGTGATCATCGATGAAATGGGTAACAAAATCAACAATGATCCGGATAAAGGCACGGATGGAACGGACACACACCTCAGTTGACTATCTTTCAAACCCACCACTATACCGAGGTATACAGCCATTATACCGATTCCTATAGTTATGCGAGAGTTGAGACAGATGTTGAAAGAAAGGACTTGACTGACCTCTAGTCTTGAGTGTGGTGAGGCAGAGATCTCTTTGATATCTCTCCGAGCTCCAGTTGGGGTAACTGGGTAAGCCAAGGGTGGATCGCGATTCGCTGTTGATTCCATCTCATACAACTCCTGCCCGACCTGGAGGTCACTGGTAAACTCTGGGAAGTGCTCGTGGTCTCGATCTGTGATACTCTCCCGGTCTCTGAGTTTGGCAATGTTAAGGATGAGTCGACAGCTCTGGAGGGGCGTGTGGCGATGGGTGAGTTATGAGAAGACGAGAAGGTAGAGGGGTAGTTTAACTAACTGAAAACGAGATTACGGTCATAAACCAGCTAGGGAGTTACGAATTAATCTTGGGTGTGAAGTTCACCATCGGTGAGATGACAAACCTCAGGATGAGAGTCCGTGGTAGTAGGGAGAGGAAATTGTAGAAGATTCCGTCGTACAGGAAGAAAACTAGTTCAGACTTCAGCGTTTTGTGGCCGTGACCACATGGCCCGGATGACTTACTGGATATTAAAATGTACGCCCAAGCGCCATCCCGAGCTACAACCAAAATCAAGGGTGTTTTGTGGATGGACTTTCGCATTGAGGGGATGGCTTTAATTAAGGTAAGCAGCATCAACACGGTTTGAACTGAAACTGGGGTTACGCTGTATGGATGAGACCACAAGTCTGGCAAACGAAAGTGGCATGGGCGGTGCGTAACTCACGTCCATATTCTTAAGGCTTCTAAACTATTGACGTTGGTGAGCGGGAAGCAGTCGTCGTTATATTGGAATTTGGGGAGCATCGCAGCATACGTGATAATCACGACCAGGAAGTTGCTGGCAAAAACAAATAACAGAAGATTTCGAATCCATCGGCTGCTCTGATAAAGGGCGTAGACTGTTGCACGTCAGACTGCAGGATATAATTTATGGCGACCTTGAGTGTTTACCTCTTATGCCAAATATCAATTCGACGGCTGAGACCAATAAGCCAGTCCATAGGCTTTGAAAAATGAACCATGGGTGGCATATGGATCTCGGCATTGGAGGTGTCCAGAAGAAACCGAGTGAGCGCAGAAAAAATATCCTGAGATACGATCAGGAGGCTATTCGCGGGCGAAATGCGATGCTCACATCTGACCGACGACCGAAACGTATCGCGTGAAGAGAAAGAGCCATTTGGTGGGGGATCGATTCGACTGCCTAACGAAGTCACAACCTTGAGGTGACGAAGGCGGATTGTATGGTGGAGGAAACATACCTCCAGATGTAGTTTACTTCGTCTCCAAAGGTGATACAGACATCCCAGATTAAGAACGCAATCGATGAGACTGTGATACAATTGATTGGTCAGTATCCCTGCCATCAGATTGCAGAGAAGGCGTACGTGAGCAATAGTTGATTTGTTGCGTCTCTAGGATGGCCTTCGCGAGGTCACTGGAGTCAGCCATTTCCAGCTCCTGGAACATTGAAGAGGAGAGTCAGAACAGAGACAGTGCCAGTCGATGGCCCTACAACTCACCACAGTCAATAGCAAGTGATCGCCAGACCCTTGTGAACACAAACCTTCCGGCTTGATTTTTCACCCAAATTGTAAATGAGCATAGTAGAAGCAAGTGTCCGTGCTAACTGGGATTACAACTCAATTAGATGGCAACCGGATGGATGCCAGAACAGGTGAAGTTCGTTTGGCGATACGTAACTCGGAACATTGCAGCTGGTTGCATATCAGTACAGTAGTCCGCCGTGGCTCCGTTGCACTCAGGAACACTGCTCAGAAGACTCCCCTATAAGCCTATAAGGCTAAAAACAGTTGGGCCATCGAGAGCTCGACCCAAGGCAAGGAAGAATCTCACAACAGGCTGCTGTTGCCGATGTGCCGCCACTAACTGCCGTCGCTTTGACTGTTGGTTTCGGCTGTGAGTTGGCATAGAGGTCAGTCAGAAGGACGGAGCCGATAGGACGGTGATCAGATCGTCTTTTGGACCTAGATTGTATCTACGCGTCTTGACCTTAACCTGGGGGGTTGAAGGTTGAGGCCCTGAAGGGAGGCTTTGCATGAGGCATTTCCTCTCAAGAGGTATGCTAACCTACCATGTTTCCGCCGTAGGTTGCCCAACCCACTGTCGAACGTGCGTACACCCCAAACACCCTCACCTCTCTTCCAATCCCAAACTCGAACAACATCCTCCTAGCAGCTGGCGGGCAAGACCGTGATCCCCACCTCTCTCCACTCGCCCCTCGCAACCTCCCCACCCGAGAATACGATGATGACGGCCGACCACCACCACCAAGCGCTTAAGCACTCGTTCGATCTGGAGTGAAGAGCACATACTGCCTGGAACCATCAACAACTCGGTCATGCTCACATCCTTGAGTTTGACTCGATCGAACCAGAGTCGTGTGAAGCCAAGGGTGGCCGGAAGCAATAATAAATGTACACTGAGATTTTACGGTGTTTCGCTACGGGGTGGACAGAGCGGTTGGATGTCTACATTTGACGTACTACCTGTAAATCATTGTAAGTGCCTGTAAATGTGCTAAACCTTGTCGCACTCAGTTTTATCCCTTTAGCTTCGGCATCACTAGGCGGAAGAATGTTCCTCTCAGTAGGAGACTCGCCACAAGTCTACTCGCACCATCTCCCGCGGCTCCAAACTCGACATTGAACCAATAACCAAACTAGCCCTCCCGGTCTCCTCTGCCTCCTCCCCCCAAATCCAACGTACACATGTTATACTTATGGCTCAGATCCTTCTCCACCTGCATCTTTCTCAAGAGCCTTCTCGGCTTCTGGCTCGAAATTTACGGTGACTGGTCCGGAAGGTATGGTAGTGGCTTGGGATGTGAGGAGTTCGAAACCTATGAAGACCTTTTAATTGGATAGGACGAGGAAGGTGGGCGGGGCTGCTAGTGGGTGGATGTATGAGAAAGTATTTGATCCATCTGAGTGTAGTCGAGGAGGTCCTGGAGGTAGCCCTTAGGGATGGGGGCTGAGAAGTGTGAAGTTTGGGGGTTAGGGAGAAGGGAAGGAGGTATTGACGCTCACCGAGGTAAGTGGGGTTCCAGCTTGCTGTTGATCGTGGATCGTCAACCATTTATATTATGTTCTAGCAGACATTATTGCTCCATGTCATCGATACCTCAACTTTCGAAACTGACGAAGTTATCCGAGTCCCAAGTACCGACGCGCGCCCTGCCAATGATACATCCTCGAACTAGATCACCTCCACCCAGATACCCTCTATCAGTGTCTTCGTCCTCTTGTATAACTTCAGGATCTGGCTTTCCTCCTTCGCGTTGTTCTATTCAACGGATGCCATCAGGTACCGTCATCCATCCCATCACAGGGTCCAAGATGGCGACCCTCTTCTGCAGTCATAGCAGCCACAAACAGGATGTGAGGGCTTTGCTGGGGAGACATGGCTTGGGAGCGAGAGCTGCGAGGAAGATCCACCCTTCATGGGATCGTCTCAGTCGGAGAGCGTATGAAGCTCAGTTTGGTGATGTTGAGATGGACTATAACCGGGATGGAGGGGGAAGAGGATCGGGATATTGATATGGAAGTGGACGAGTTGGAAGGCGATGTTGATATCAGAGAGACGGGGGTTGAAACGGATATTTGTTTGTCTCATGAACCCTCCAGAGCTAACTCCCCTGCACCCACCTTATCGTCAACTTCGATTCACGTTTCCATACCCCCTCAGCCATCGACGTCAAGACGACCAGCATCGTCACCGAGCTGGAGTGCTCCCGAACCCATCCGCTTCCCCTCGAGGAGCACAGCTTATGATAGGGACACCTATCGGTTGACTGTCCCGACAGTCGTGGACAGTTGCCTGAGTGGACGACGTAGCGAGAGTCTTCGAGAGTTTGATATCGTTTATGAGGAGGAAGGTGTCGATCTAGCCGGCGCCTGCTTTGATCTGACCAGGAGTTGGTTGTACGCTGCCTCGACCGGTGGCATCGTCGAGTGGAAGGTGAGGGGAGCTAGCAAAAATTGGTGGAATGCGGGTCAATGGATTTGATCTCATGGAACGTGGATCTTTGTGCATGGGATACCCCCCTCCGTTTCTTCGGCTCATGGACGACTTGTAACATGTGATTTGATCGCTGACTTTGTATTTTGTCTCGTTGGCTCTTTGTACCATTACCATTGATGTCGAAATGATTTGTAGCATTGATACCAGAATCTGGGCGCGTCTTTGGCGCGAATGTCTTCACTTTCCACGATATCTACAGCCCGAATGGGTGCATGCAGCGACCTTGAAAAGACAGTATAGAGGTCGTCGTCGGGATGTGCTATTTCTCAGGATGCATGTAGACCAATACATGTGGTTGAATGATGATTCGATGTCAGCTAATTGTCTGACAAGTCCCCCTCATCGAATAAGAAACCGCAGCGATAATGTGATAAAAGCCGCGCAAATGATATTAAGAGACCAATGCTGGAACAAGCAGTAATTATCCCTTCAAGTGATCATGAATGAACAGTGGGTAACAAGATCAACAATGATCCGGATAAAGGCATGGATGGAGTGGATACACACCTTTCACACCCACCACTCTACCGAGATATACAGCCATTATACTGATTCCTATATTTATGCTGGGGTTGGGATAGGTCAAAAGAAAGGACTTGACTTACCTCTTGTCTTCAGTGGGGCGAAGGAGAAACCTCTTCAATATCTCTCCAAACTCCACTTGGGCTACGTGGGCAGGCCGAGGTTCCTTCGCGATTGACAGTCGATTCCATCTCATGCAACTCCTGCCCAACCTGGAGGTCGCTGGTAAACTCGGGAAAATACTCGTGGTCTCGATCTGCGGTGCTCTCCCGGTCTCTTAGTTTGGCAATGTTAAGGATGAGTCGACAGCTCTGGGGAGGTACGTGCGAAGGGCGAGTTATAAGAAGACGAGAAGGTAGAGGGGTAGTTTAACTCACTGAGAACGAGATTACGGTCATAAACCAGCTAGGGATTTACGAATTAGTCTTGGGTGTGAAGACTTACCGACGACAAACCTCAGGATGAGAGTCCGTGGCAGCAGGGAGAGGAAATTGTAGAAGATTCCATCATACAGGATGAAAACTAGTTCGGACTTTAGCTTTTTGTGGTCATGACCACATGACCCGCATGACTTGCCGGATATTAAAAAGTACGCCCAAGTGCCATCCCGAGCTACAACCAAAATCAATGGTGTTTTGTGAATGGATTTTCGCATTGAGGGGATGGCTTTAATCAAGGTAAGCAGCATCAAAATAGTTTGCACTGAAACTGGGGTTACGCTGTATGGATGAGACTACAAATCTGACACACGAAAATGGAGTAGACGGCGCATAACTCACGTCCATATTCTTAAGGCTTCCAAAGTATTGGCGGTGGTGAGCGGAAAGCAGTCGTCGTTATATTGGAATTTGGGAAGCATCACAGCAAACGTGATAATCACGACCAGGAAGTTGCAGGCAAAAACAAGTAACAGCAGATTCCTAATCCATCGGCTGCTCTGATAAACGGCGTAGACTATTGCAGGTCAGACGGCAGGATAAAACTTATAGCGACTTTGAGTGCTTACCTCTTAGGCCAAATATCAGTTCGACGGCTGTGATCAATAAGGCCGTCCACAGGCTTTGTACAATGAACCATGGGTGGCATATGGATCTCGGCATTGGAGGTGTCCAGAAGAAACCGAATGAGAGCAAAAAACGTATCCTGAGATACGATTTAGGGGCCGTTCGCGGGCGAAATGCGATGCTCACATCTGACCGACGACCGAAACATATCGTGTGAAGAGAAAGAGCCATTTGGTGGGGGATTGATTCGACTGCCTAGTGAAGTCAAGACCTGGAGAAGACGAAGCAGATCGGATGGCAGAGAAATCATACCTCCAGATGTAGTTTACTTCATCTCCAAATGTGATGCAGACATCCCAGATTAAGAACGCAAGTGATGAGACTGCGATGCAATTAATTGGTCAGTGTCCCTGCCATCACATTGCAGAGAGGCGTACGCGAGCAATAGTTGACTTGTTGCCTCTCTAGGATGGCCTTCGCGAGATGACTGGAGTCAGCCATTTCCAGCTCCCGGAATGTTGAAGTGGGGTCAGGACCAAGAGACTGCCAGCCGATGTCCTAACACTCACCCCAGTCAACAGCAGGTGATCGCGAGAGCCCTGTGAACGCAAACCTTCCGGCTATTAGATTTTTCACCCGAATTATAACTGAGTATTGTCGAAGAAAGTGTCTGTGCCACCTGCGATTCCAACTCAATTAGATGGCAACCGAATCGATACCAGAACAGGTGAAGTTCGTTTCACGATACGTAACTCTCCGTCCTGGAGCATTGAGTTGTATGGTTGACGAGCATAGTCAGGTCTAATGGATGACTTCCCTCGTCCACGATTTCTAAACCATTGGCACCGAGTCACAGTCTGACACACGAGGTCGAATAAGGAAAGGCGCAGGGATAAAGAAGTTGACTGTGGTCTAAGCGAGGTATCCGGAACGGGGGTCCCCCCCTCTTCTAAATATCACAGACCGCTCTGCTGCAAATGACGAGGCTGCAGACCCTTACGGGAAGCCATCCAATCTCGTGCCCGCAAGTTCGAACCCAGGACGAAGCACCCCGGGACATGCCGGCTTTCCATTCCCGCGTTCTATCTGACCTTGGGTGGGGATGCCCTTACCCCCTCATTTTGCACCTTTTTTTGTATCTATTTCTGTGTTTTATGCTTGTAATGTGCCTGGGTGTTTGGCTAGTATTCTCTCTAGCACACAGCTGCTGACAGTGTAATTCAAGTCGGCGGGTTGACGGGACAGTCTTACCACGGCGATCTCCAGCCGCGGCGGCATCAACGCGGCATTCCCGACGACAGTAACCCCAAAGTGGCTATGCGCCAATCAACGCCATCAACTTCTGCTCCTTCGTCGACTTCGACATCAATGACAATCAAAAAGCATCAGACGCTCAGATAAGATGATCCCTCAGATAAATATCCAGTTTTGTGGGCCTCCTATGGGGTAGCCATGAGGAAGAGTAGGAAATCAGGCAATATTTGTGTCAAGTCTTATTGTTTACTCCACGCGACGCCCTCACTGCGAGCACCGATAACTACTCAGCGGGATAGTCCGTGATGGCACGCGGCAGTGGATCCATGACGTCATCCCGACCCTGGCCAAGGCCTGGAACGAGACAAACTCGAAGTCGTGAGCCCGGAATTAGACCTGACTACGATCGTCAACCGTAGTTGGCATTGGCAACATCCTTACATGAGGTCGGTCAGCAGTCAATCAGTAGTAAGACGGAGCCGATAGATAAGCTTCGACAAGTCAACAGGTTCAAGTCGATCGAAGTTATATATTCAACTAGTACTTTCAGGACAAATGTATCATTGAACACAACTTGAATCTCTCTCTCTCTCTCTCAGTACGTGTTGTTTTGCTTGCCTTATTTCCCTTGTATGGAAGTGTTTGTGGAGACGCAAGGCCCACTGTCCTTGGCATATATCCTGGGGTTTATGGAATCACTGTGCGACAGAGGGCCTGATGGTGTTTGGGTCAGGGTGCTGCGTGTATGGTGTGTACCTCCAAACAGACGCCTGGCCCCCCTTCTACACGGACGGTGGTCAGATCGTCTGTTGGACCCAGACCGATAACCGTCTACGCGTCTTGACCTTAGCCTGTGGGAGGTTGAGGGGAGCCTTTGCACGAAGCTTTTGCACGTATTGATGCAAACTGGGGACGATCTGCTCTCGGGAAGTACGGTAACCAACTATGTTTCCGCCGTAGGTTGCCTGACCCATTGTCAAGCTTTATACACCCCAGCATCCTCACCCCTCTCCCAATCCCGAACTCCAACAACATCCTCCTAGCCGCTGGAGACCAAGACCGTGAACTCCACCTCTCTCTCCTCGCCCCTCGCAACCTCCCCGCTCGTGAATACGATGATGACGACCCACCCCCACCACCAAGCACTCGTCCGATCTGGAGTGAAGAACCCACACTCCCCAGGACCATCAACAACTCTGTCATGCTTATATCCTTGAGTTTGACTCAATCGAACGAGAGTCGAGTGGAGCCAAGAGTGGCTGTAAGCAATGGTAATTGTACAGTGAGGTTTTACGATGTTTTGTTACAGGTTTCAGCTGGTGGTGGACAAAAGTTGGACAAAGTTGGATGTCTAACACTCGACGTGCCCGTAAATCATTGTAAGTGCCTGCAAACGTGCTGAACCTCGTCGTACTCAATGTCATCCCTCCAGCTTCAGTATCACCAGACGGAAGAACACTCCTCTCAGTAGGGGACTCGCCACAAGTCACATCTCCGGCGGCTCCAAACTCGTCTTTGAACCTATAACCAAACTAGCCTTTCCAGTCTCCTCCGCCTCCTCTCCCCAATTCCAATGTACACACACTACATTTATGGCTCATGTCCCTCTCCACCCGCATCTTTCTCGATGTCCTTCTCAGCTTCAGGCTCGACATTCACCATGACTAGTCTGGATGGTATGGTAGTGGTTTGGGATGTGAGGAGTTCGAAACCTACGAGGACATTTTATTCGGATAGGATGAGGAGGGCGAGTGGGGCTGCTAGTGGGTGGATGTATGAGGAAGTTTTTGATCCATCTGAGTGGAATCGAGGAGGTCCTGGAGGTAGCGCCTCGGGATGGAGGCTTAGAAGTGTGAAGTTTAGGGGTCAAGGAGAAGGGAAGGAGATATTGACGTTCACTGAGGTAAGTGGAGTCCTAATTCATTGTCAATAGTGGTTTGTTAATAATCTATATCATGTCTCAGCACACATCACTGCTCCGTGTCATCGACGCCCGAGCATTCGAAACTGAAGAAGTTATTCGAATACCGAGTACCTACGCCCCCCCCCCCCCGCGCGCCCTCGATACGTCCTCGATCTAGATCACCTCCACCGAGATACCCACTACCTACGTCCCCACTCTCTCGTCTGACTTCGGGATCTGGCTTCCCTCCCCCCTTACCTCGCGTGGTTCTCTTCAATGAAGGCCATCGAGTATCCTCCATCATCCCATCATGGCGCCCGGGATGGTGACCCTCTTCTGCAATCAGGGCAATCGCAACAGGGTAGATGAATACCTCAATGTCAATGAAGATCTTGACGAAGAAGGTGCGGCCGCTATCCTCCCCTTGGGTGATCGGAGAGAAGAAGAGGATGTGAGGGCTTTGTTGGGGAGAGATGGCTTGGGAGTGGGAGCTGCGAGGGAGATCCAGCCTTCATGGGATCGTCTCAGTCGGAGAGCGTATGAAGCTCAGTTTGGTGATGTTGAGATGGACGATAACAGGGATGGAGAGGGAAGAGGATCGGGATGTTGATATGGAAGTGGACGAGTTGGAAGGCGATGTTGATATCAGAGAGACGGGGGTTGAAACAGATATTTGTTTGTCTCGTGAACCCTCCAGAGCCAACTCCCCTGCACCTACCTCATTCGAAATGACTTGTAGCATTAATACCAGAATCTGGGCGCTTCTTTTGCGCGAATGTCCTAAATTGCCACGATTATCTGCAGCACGAAGAGTCCTTCAGATGCATGCAACAACTTTGAAAAGACAGCACAGAGGTCGTCGTCGGGATCTCCTATTTCTAATGCACGCAGACCAATAAATATGAGTCGTCTGATGATTCGATATAAGACAATCGTCTGACAAGCCTCCAATACGATAACTGCAGCGATACTAGTGTGATACAAGCCACGCAAATGATATTAACGGAGCAATCTTGGAACAAGCAATAATTATCCCTTCAAATGATCATCGATGAAATGGGTAACAAGATCAACAATGATCCGGATAAAGGCATGGATGGAGCGGATACACACCTCAGTTGATTATCATTCAAACCCACCACTATACCGAGGTGTACAGTCATTACACTGATTCCTATATTTATGCTAGGGTTGAGACAGAGGTTGAAAGAAAGGACTTGATTTACCTCTTGTCTTGGGTGCGGCGACACGGGGGTCGCTTCGATCTCTCTCCGGACTCCACTTGGGGTACCTGGGCAGGCCGGGGTTGCATCGCGATTGACAGTCGATTCCATCTCATGCAACTCCTGCCCAACCCGGAGGTCGCTGGTGAACTCTGGGAAATACTCGTGGTCTCGATCTGCGGAACTCTCCCGGTCTCTTAGTTTGGCAATGTTAAGGATAAGTCGACAGCTCTGGGGAGGTGCGTGGGGATGGGTGACTTATGAGAAGACGAGAGGGTAGAGGTAGTTCAACTCACTGAGAACGAGAGGACGGTCATAAACCAGCTAGGGATTTATGGATTAATCCTCGGTGTGAAGACTTACCATCGGTGAGACGACAAACCTCAGGATGAGAGTCCGTGGCAGCAGGGAGAGGAAATTGTAGAAGATTCCGTCGTACAGGAAGAAAACTAGCTCGGATTTCAGCATTTTGCGGTCATGACCAGAAGGCCCGCATGACTTGCCGGATATCAAGAGGTAGGCCCAAGTGCCATCCCGAGCCACAACCAAAATCAGCGGTGCTTTGTGGATGGACTTTCGTATTGAGGGGATGGCTTTAATTAAGGTAAGCAGCATCAACACAGTTTGAACTGCAACTGGGGTTACGCTGTATGGATGAGACTACAAATCTGACCAACGAACGTGGAGTAGGAAGTGCGTAACTCACGTCCATATTCTTAAGGATTCTAAAGAATTGGCGCTGGTGAGCGGAAAGCAGTTGTCGTTATATTGGAATTTGGGAAGCATCACAGCAAACGTGATAATCACGACCAGGAAGTTGGAGGCAAAAATAAATAACAGCAGATTCCGAATCCATCGGCTGCTCTGATAAAGGGCATAGACTGTTGCGGCGCAGGTCAGACGGAAGGATAAAACTTAGGGCGGCCTTGAGTGCTTACCTCTTACGCCAAATATCAACTCGACGGCTGTGACCAATAAGGCCGTCCACAGGCTTTGAACAACGAACCATGGGTGGCATGTGGATCCCGGTATTGGAGGTGTCCAGAAAAAACCGAGTGAGCGCAAAAAACGTATCCTGAGA
The DNA here is from genome assembly GCA_000697665.1 of Jaapia argillacea MUCL 33604. Classification (NCBI taxonomy): domain Eukaryota; kingdom Fungi; phylum Basidiomycota; class Agaricomycetes; order Jaapiales; family Jaapiaceae; genus Jaapia; species Jaapia argillacea. The sequence goes on along the minus strand of KL197735.1, from coordinate 423,974 downwards.
TACGATTAGGGGGCCATTCGTGGGCAAAATGCGATGCTCACATCTGACCGACGACCGAAACGTATCGCGTGAAGAGAAAGAGCCATTTGGTAGGAGATCGATTTGACTGCCTAGCGAAGTCACAGCCTTGAGGTGACGAAGACGGATTGGGCGGCAGAGAAACCATACCTCCAGATATAGTTTACTTCGTCTCCAAAGGTGATACAGATATCCCAGATTAAGAACGCAATCGATGAGACTGTGATACGATTCATCGGTCTGTGTCCCTGCCATCAAATCGCAAAGAAGGCGTACGCGAGCAATAATTGACTTGTTGCGTCTCTAGCATGGCCTTCGCGAGGTCACTAGAGTCAGTCATTTCCGGCTTCTGGAACGTTGAAGAGGAGGATAAGGACCAAGAGACTGCCAGCCGATGTCCTACAACTCTCCCCAGACGCCCCAGTCAAAGGCCGGTAATCGCGAGAGCCTTGTGAACGCAAACCAAGTTCCGGTTAGACTGTTAGTACATCTTTCACCGAAATTGTAAATGAGCACAGAAGCAAAAAGCGTCCGTGCCAAGTGCGATTCAACTCGATTAGATGGCAACCGAATCGATGCCAGAACAGGTGAAGTTCGTTCCGCGATACGTAACTCTCCGTCCTGGAGCAGTGAGTTGGCATTGGCAACATCCTTGAGGTCGGTAGGACGCAGCCGATGGAGATGGACAGGCTTGGACAGTCAGAGTGAAGCGAAAGTCGGTCGATGTTGCAATTCGGTAGTTACTTTATTTACCGGGACTCCTAATATGGGTTGTAATGTTTCGTTTATTCTTCAAATTTTGACAAGCCGTGGAGCCATACCGTACAGTACTCTGACTTGGTACTGACCGTTCGGAAGTCCCTCCCGAAGCCAGGGATCTCGTTATATGTCCACGCGAGAGGGCGTGCTGAACTAGTTCAGGACAATTTCAACAAATGTATCGCTGAACACAACTTACATCTTCTCTCTCTCGGTACGTATTTTGTTTTTGCTTGCCTTATTCCCCTTGTTGGCCTTGGCATCTGTTTCCTAGCGCTGAGGATGTCGCTGAAGGCATTGAGGGACGTCTCGTCCCATAGCAGTGTTTATGGAGACGGGTTTGAGGCGGCAAGCTGTTTGGCGTGTATCCTGGGGGTTGTGGAATCACTGTACGACAGAGGACTCGCTGGTGTTTGGTCAAGGTGCTGCGGCGGGTATGACGGATTGTGGCTCCCAATGGATGTCCGCCTTCCCTTCTACAGTACATGGACGGTGATCACTGGCAGATCGTCTGTTGAGCACATGTTGATAACCATCCACGTGTCCTGACCTTAGTCTGCGGGGCTTGAGGAGCCATGGCACGCGGCTTTGCACTTTTTGGATGTGACACAAACTGGGGACGATCTCCTTCTTTCAAGAGGTGTGCTAACCTACTATGTTTCCGCCGCAGGTCGCCCGACCCATTGTCGAGCTTGCGTACGCCCCCAGCACCTCACCCCTATTCCAGTCCCGAACTCCAACAACATCTTCCTAGCCGCTGGAGGTCAAGATCGTGAACTCCACCCCTCGCAACCTTCCTCCCCGTGAATACGATGATGACGCCCGACCACCACCAAGTACTCGTCCCATCTGCCCGAGACCATCAACAACTCTGTCATGCTCGCGTCCTTGAGTTGACTCGATCGAACGAGAGTCGAGGGGAGCCAAGGGTGGCTGTAAGCAATAATAATTGTCCAGTGAGGTTTTAAAGGAGTCCGTCGGGCATTATAATGATTACTGTGTCCCATGTTATCTCCTTCCTCTGCCATTTTTGCTCCTGATTCCGAGTCACTTCGAACCTCTACTTTCATTGCCGCACACTGAAGCCCAAGATATCGCCGGCGACGACCTCCGAAGTCCAACCCATCGTCGATTAGATTCAGGTTCTATTACGTAGTGAGGCACGAGGGAAGGAATAGAATATAGTCTTTGAGCGAGCGGCAGGCGCGGCACGATGCTCTTTTCATCGTACCGCGACGACGCCTGCCTGCAGCATACCCCGTTGGGCACTGCTGCTTTCTTTTCTTTTCTGTACTATTCTGGTGATTATGGCACCAATGCCTTTACACCCACCTGTTTCTCTCGCCACCAGTCAGGTCCCTCAATTGACGCGCACGACCGAACAACCACTGATCCGCCATCGTGCACCACTATCCAAGACCTACTCTGTTTCTCTTCATCTTTCTGATGCACCTTGACCCGATCCGCACACCAACTTTCAGCCCTGAAGTCGCGTTTGATCTCGCAATGCTTCCTCTCTGCACAAGGAATCACCCCTGCCGCACCTGGACTATCCGAACGGTGTCAAGGGGACTCCTGATCTAAAAAAGGTTACAGATAATGACTGAAGGAAGGGAAGAGCGAGAATGGACAATGTTCAGCGGAAACGACACGGTTGCGCGACTCCCCTTTCCGGACAGCACCCACCCGTCTCCGATTCCCGGTCACCTATGGCCAAAAACAGCACCCTTATTCTCGAGAACGCCCAGTTGCACACCCTGCTATCAATCTCTACCACCAAGGCATCATGAAACCCACTGGGCCCTCGTATGGCGCACACCAGTGATCGCGGCGACTCTCGAGCAAAGCCGCAGGACCACAATAAGCTAGCACCACAATTTCGGAGCTCCCTTCAGCCCCATACTCTATCACTTATCCGGTCAGCATATGTGCTTCCTCCAAAATTTTGAATCCATTACTCATACTTTTCCTCCTTTATCGCATCGCTTGTTCTCGCAAACTCAAGCGACGTCTCCACCCCTTGCTACGTACGCCACCATACCCTCTACGGAGGCCACCTTACCCAGGTAACCCTTTACGGCAACTTCCCCCACTACCGCGGCCATCGTCACTCCATCCCCGCTACCCTACCATCCCAGGTATCACTGCTGTCACTGCTATGATCACCGTTGCCACTACCTTCTCCGCAACTGCAACCTTTCCCCGCAACCGCAACCACAACCTTCCTTGCAACCGCTACCTTCCCTGCAACTGCTACCATTCCCGCATCTGCTACCATACTACCGCTACCATTCCCGCATCTGCTACCATACTACCACTACCATACCTGCTACCGCTACCATACCTGCTACCGCTACCATACCCGCTACCGCTACCATACCCGCTACCGCTACCATACCCGCTACCACGACCATACCCTCTACCGCTACCATACCTGCTACCGCTACCATAGCCGATACCGTTACCATACCTGATACTGCTACCATAGCCGATACCGCTACCATACCCGCTACCGCTACCCTTTCGTGACCCCAACTATTGGTTGAGGCAGCAAACCAGTGATGTGCCGCCTTCGCCAGAACCTCCCTCCCCATTACTGCAAACACAACCAGTAGCAACTCCTCCTCGGCGCCAATCATCCAGTTTTCGAAAGTTACAGGTTCAATACCTTCACCTCCTAGAGGGCTGCGTGAACTCCCTGGGCCCCCATCTTCCTCTGATGATGATACTACTGAAATTAAGACTGGACACCTGATCATCAAATCGGAAATTTCTCATTGCTCGAAACACCGAATCCACCGGGGTCGTGGGCCGCTACACCTGCTCCTTACCCACTACCACTCCCATCATTGCGAACACCGTAACCAACAACGTCATCCACATCCGTTTCGGATCCGGCTAGTAAACATCCTGCTGCAACGGCTATCAACAGTGCCTCTACACGATGCACTGCCCATAAAGCCACTACAGCATCCGCTGCTGTTCCTGCTTCCGACGCAGATCCTGTCGTCTCGCCACCATCTCCGTCATCAATATGCGCCATCCATGGATCATCGGAATCATCATTATCCCCCCCATATGAGCCCACCTGCTGCCCTATCCATTACCACACCATGACAACCTCTCCGAGCTCGAGGATAGAACTTGCCATTTCTCGTAACAACACGTCTCCCCTCTCCATTACCAACACATACTCAAGACATACCCCACTGGCATCACCTTGCACACCACCTATCAACTCACAAATTGCTTACCTCACCGCATGCCATCCGTTGGATTGCGCTCGTCACCTCGTATGCTACCAGTCGGGTTGCATGATGCTTCCCACACTGTCGGCTACTCATCATGTTGCACGCTACCACTCGGCGTTAGCTTGTCCTAAGCACATTCCGAATGAACTTCACCTTCAACACAGATGTGTTCGCCGCCCTCATTGCACCCACATCTGTATCCACTTGTGACACAAGCTCTTCCATAATCTCCCATATTGCATCGCGCGATATCGATTGTTGCACAGGCAGCCTATCATCTCATATGCTACTTCTCAGAACACAGATGGCCATCTACCTACCCGCTATCAGTCATGTACCATCTCCACCCTCTACAGAGATGTTCACATCTCTCAATGCTGTTGCTATTGTCCACTCGAAATGTGTACCCTACTAGTTTCACAACAAGTCGCTCTCTCCCTCCTTCACCACGAGTATTCTCGTAACTATTTTGCTACTACTCCACTCTTACCATGCCCACAATCCAGTCTCTCCCTATCCTTTCCTATCCCATATCGTCTCCATGCTCAACACAACAAAGTTACCTTTTTCGCTGTGACGCTATTTCATACCGCTACCATTCCCAGTCTGGATGATGATGCTACACTCTACGGCTTGTTGCTATCTTTACCCATCACAGACACTCCCAACTTTGTTGGCAATCTGTTTACTGCCCTTTTTCGCTATCAAGTTACATGGCCAAGTCACTCCCCCCCTTTTTTCGCCAATCCACGGATTCGCCGTTTACTGTCAATGCGAATGCCATCATCTTTGCACGTGCAGTATCATGCGAACTGTCTCTGTTTTCGACCTTATCATGGAACTTCAGCTTTGATTGTTATCTCCTCCGAATCTAGGCTGACACTTCCTGCCGCTAACAATCGATATTGAGAGATATGGCTCTAGGACATGGCCATCCCCTCTCACGAACTCTCACCAACATACTACCTTTTCGTCAGCGATTTACTAAGATTATGGAGGACTCGGAAATGGCTAATTTCTGTTCCACTCACAACCCGTTACGCGCCCGTGCTCCATTCAAGCATTCAAAGACAGGGTCCCACTCAAACCAGTCGAGGCTAAGAGGAGAAGTTGCACAACTCCGAGGATCCACAACTTATTGCTTATCGTTGTCGCACCGTCCGATATCAGACAAAAGCAACTTATTAACGAAGCACTGTTGTCGATGGAAACTCTTCCCTTTGCCTTGCTCACGCCTTTGTTGATCATCCTCGCTATCATTGCCAACAGCTCTGACATATGCTGGTATTCCCTCACCGAGTGCACATTGTCATCGCAAACAGAAAAAATGATCTCTCCCCAGCGGGAAGTCATCCTCGTTACTTCCAACCACTTGTCACACCCCAGGAAGACTCGAAAAATGGTCCCGAACTTTCCAACCATGAAACATGTCGACTTAGCCAAGGCTCATTTATCACAGAAATGAGACCCCGCTTGCTAACAAGCAAAGCCGCACATATCCACGTTTACCCACGACGGGTCAATGCATTCAAACTACCAGGACCCCCATTCCTCCTCGAGTGTTGTGCGGTCGACGTCATCCCCCCCCTCGCATTGGATTGACGGCTGTGAGCCGTCAACAAGCAATTTTGACTCAAACGTGTATCAATTCACGAGATGATCGAATAGTGAACAACGACATGCCACTGGTACGGGTGTCCGACACCGTTGTCCCGACCTTGAATCCGCGAGCTATATCCGATGCAGGGTTAATCCACCACTATGATTTGTCACCCCCACGAGCCGACTACCAACCTAATGCTCCTCTCTTGCAATTGCCAGCAGCCTCACAAGTCGGCTACAGTCGATCTATCTATCTGTGTCCTGACCCCCCAGAACCTCGAAGCCCATCGGTTGTCACTGGTCAGACTCTGACCTGCACTACAAGGTGCTCCTACCAGCACCTTGAGATTTTCCCCTGCCATTGGATATACAGAATTCGCTCTCCGTTTAGGACTATCACCATTCGCCATGACGGAGAAATCCTTGCGGAGCTGATCGCAACTATCCACCATCCCCAGGCAAACTCATCTTAAAGCTGGCTATCATGTTCTCCCTCAGCCTTGGGATCCTCCGTATGTTTAACAACTATCTGACTCCTAGTTCTTGGGTATCCGAGCCTCGCTGGCTGCGTCGTCAGACTCCTAACTTGCTGGGAATCGCAGCTCGCCTCGGTTTTCTTCTGAGTGCAGAGCCCCACACAGTGGGACCGGAAAGCGCAAGCGCTTTCGCCCATATCGCTTCGCATCTAAGTCTCGCCAAGCTAAGTGCTTATCTACTTGCTCCCCGTTTGTCCTCTATGCCAGCGCAATAGCGGTATACTCAAAGACGTCGTTGTCAGGACCCACTATTTGTTTAATGCTCGTTGGCCAATAAATGTGAGTCCAGTATACGATGGTCCGACATAAGACATTGGGTCTCACAGTCCCCTCAACAAACACGACAGTCACAGCGAGAGTTTTTTACAAGCAGCACTGATGATAATAAGCGAACAACGTCGGAGCAGACAACAATTCTCCCTTGATCATCAACGAGGATCCGGACATAGGTATGGATGCAGGGGATACACACCTCGGTTCACCATTTTTCAGACCCGTCACTAGACCGAGGTATACAGTTATCATGCTGACTCCTAGATTTATGCTAGAGTTGAGATAGACGTTGAAAGTGAGGTTGACTTACCTGTCATCCTAAATGCGGCGAGGCAGAAATCTCTTCGACATCTCTCCGAACTCCATTGGGGTATGCGGGCGGGCGGAGGGTGCGTCGCGATTGGCTGTCGACTCCATTTCATACAACTCCTCCCCAAACTGGAGGTTGCTGGTAAACTCCGGGAAGTGCTCGCGGTCTCGATCTGCGGTAGTCTCCCGATCTCTTAGCTTGGCGATATTAAGGATGAGCCGGCAGCTCTGGAAGGGTGCGTGGGGATGGGTGGGTTATGAGAAGACGAGACGGTAGAGGGGTGGTTCGACTCACTGAAAACGAGAGTACGGTCATAAACCAGCTAGGGATTTACGAATTAATCTTGGGCGTGAAGACTTACCATGGGTGGGACGACAAACCTCAGGATGAGAGACCGTGGCAGTAGTGAGAGGACATCATAGAATAATCCATTGAACAAGTTGAAAACTAGTTCTGACTTCAGCATTTTGTGGTCGTGACCATATGACCGGCATGACTTGCCGGATATCAAAATGTAGGCCCAAGTGCCGTCCCGAACTACAACTAAAACCAAGGGTGTTTTGTGGGGGGAGTTTCGAATTGAAGGGATGGCTCTGACCAAGGTGAGCAGAGTCAACACAGTTTGAACTGAGATTGGGGTTACGCTGTATGAATGAGACTACAAATCCCACATAAGAAAATGTAGTAGGTAGTTGGGAACTCACGTCATTATTCTTAAGAATCCTAAACTATTGGCGTTGATGAACGGAAAACAGTTGTCGTCATATTGGAATTTGGGAATCATCACAGCAAACGTGATGAACACGACCAGGAAGTCGCAGGCAAAAACAAATAACAGCAGATTCCGTATCCATCGACTGCTCTGATAAAGGGCGTAGACTATTGCGGCGCAGGTCAGACGGCAGGATAAAACTTATGGCGGTCTTGAGTGCTTACCTCTTATACCAATTATCAGTTCGACGGCAATGATCAAAATGGCCGTCCAGAGGCTTTGTGCGATGAACCATGGGTGGCATATGGCTCTTGGTGTTGGAGGCGTCCAAAAGAAACCGAGTGTGCGCAAGAAGAATATCCTGGGATGCGATGAGGTGGCCGTTCTTGAGCGAAATACGATGCTCACATCTGACCGACGACCGAAACGTATCGCGTGAAGAGAAAGAGCCACTTAATGGGGGATCGATTCGACTGCCTAACGATGCCTCAACCTTGAGCTGACGAAGGCCATATTGAATGGCGGAGAAATCACACCTCCAGATGTAGTTTACTTCGTCTCCAAATGTGATACAGACATCCCAGATCAAGAACGCAAGTGATGAGACTGCGATACAATTGATTGGTCAGTGTCCCTGCCATTACATTGCAGAGAAGGCGTACGTGAGCAGTAGTTGACTTGTTGCGTCTCCACGATGGCCTTTACCAGGTCACTGGAGTCAGCCATTTCCAACTCCGGGAACGTTGAACAGGAGGGTCAGGACCAAGACACTGCCAGCCGATGCAATGAGCTTGTCGAAGAAAGCGTCCGTGCTGTTCCAACCCAATTAGATGGCAACCGAGTCAATGCCTGAAGTTCGTTCAGTGATACGTAACGCTCCGTCCTGGAGCAATATTGAGTTGGCATTGGCGACATCCTCGAGGTTGGCGGAGCCGATGGACAGGCCGCCTTGACGAGGCCGCGCCGTCGGCAGTCAGGGTCAAGTTAAAGCCGATCGAGGTTAAGTAATAGGTTCAGGACAAATGTATCGTCTGTATCGTTGACCACAACTTGGTTCTCTCTCTCTCTCTCTCTCTCTCGGTACGCATATTTTGTTGTTTTGATTGCCTTGGCAGCCGTTTACTAGCGCTGAGAATGTTGCTGGAGGAGTCTGGGGGATGTCTCCTTCAAATAGACGCCCGCCGTCCTTTCTACGTGGACGGTGATCGGATCGTCTCTTGGGGTGACCTAGATTGATAACTATCTAGCTATCTACGTGTTGTAGCCTGCAGGTGTTAAGGGGAGCCATTGCATGAGGCTTTGCACCTTTTGGATGTGACGCAAACTGGGGTCGATTTCCTTCTCTCAAGAGGTGTGCTAACTTACTCTATGCTTCCGCCGTAGGTCGCCCGACCCATCGTCGAGCTTGCGTACACTCCCAATACCCATTCCTCTTCCATTCCCCACTCGAACAACATCCTCCTAGCCGCTAGAGGCCAAGACCGTGAACTCCTCTCTCTACTCGCCCCTTGCAACCTCCCGCTCGTGAATACGATGTGACGACCGACCACCACCACCGCCAAGCACTCGTCTGATCTGCCCGGAACCATCGACAACCCTGTCATGCCCGCATCCTTGAGTTTGACTCCATTGACCCAGAGTCGAGTCGAGCCAAGGGTGGCTGTAAGTAATAATAATTGTACACTGTGCAGTGAGGTTTTAAACGAGTCGGTCGAGCATGATGATGATTACTGTGTCCCATTTTATCTCTTTCATCCGCCATTTGTGCTGCTGACTCGCTTCGAACCTTTACTTTCATTGCCGTACACTGAAGCCCAAAATTTCGCCAACTCTGACCTCCCGGGTCCAACCCATCATTGATTAGAAGTTGCTGTCGGGACCCATTAGTTATTTGATGCCTGTGGAACAATAAATGTGATTCCAGTATACGACAGTCACAGCGAGTGTTATACAAGTAGCACTGATGATAATAAGCGAACAAGTCGGAGCAGACAACAATTCTCCTTTGATCATCGATGAAATGGGCAACAAGATCAACGAGGATACGGGTATAGGTATGGGTGCAGCGAATACACACCTCAGTCGACCATTTTTCAGCCCCATAACTATACAGGAGGTATACAGTTATCATACTGACTCCTAGATTTATGCTAGGGTTGAGATAGACGTTCAAAATCAGGACTTGACTTACCTGTAATTCTAAATGCGGCGAAGCAGAAATCTCTTCGACATCACTCGGAACTCCATTTGGAGTATCTGGGCTGCCCAAGGGTGCGTCGCGATTGACTGTCGACTCCATCTCATGCAACTCCCCCATCTGGAGGTCGCTGGTAAACTCTGGGAAGTGCTCGTGGTCCAGATTTGCGGTGGTCTCCCGGTCTCCTAGCTTGGCAATGTTGAGGATGAGTCGACAGCTCTGGGGGGGTGCGTGGGGATGGGTGAGTTGTGAGAAGACGAGTCGGTAGATGGGTGGTTCGACTCACCGAAAACGAGAGTACGGTCATAAACCAGCTAGGGGTTTACGAATTAATATTGTGTGTGAACACTTACCATTGGCGGGACGACAAACCTCAGGATGAGAGACCGTGGCAGTAGTGAGAGGACATCGTAGAAGAATCCGTTGAACAGGATGAAAACTAGTTCGGACTTCAGCATTTTGTGGCCATGAATACATGACCCGCATGACTTGCCGGATATCAAGAGGTAGGCCCAAGTGCCATCCCGGGCTACAACCAAAACCAAGGGTGTTTTGTGGGTGGCGTTTCGAATTGAGGGGATGGCTTTAACCAAGGTGAGCAGAATCAACACAGTTTGAACTGAGATTGGGGTTACACTGTATGTATGAGACTATAAATCTGACACGAGAGTGTGTAGGCAGTGGGTAACTCACGTCATTATCCTTAAGAATCCGAAATCACTGGTTTTGGTGAAAGGAAAACAGTTGTCGTAATATTGGAATTTGGGAATCATCACAGCAAACGTGATGAACACGACCAGGAAGTCGCAGGCAAAAACAAATAACAGCAGATTCCGAATCCATCGGCTGCTCTGATAAAGGGCGTAGACTATCGCGGCGCAGTTCAGACGGCAGGATAAAACTTATGGGGACGTTGAATGCTTACCTCTTATACCAAATATCAGCTCGACGGCTATGATCAATAAGGCCGTCCACAGGCTTTGGGCGATGAACCATGCCTGGCATATGGCTCTCGGGATTGGAGGCGTCCAGAAGAAACCGAGTGAGCGCAAGAAGAATATCCTGAGATACGATGAGGAGGCCATTCCCGGGCGAAATACGATGCTCACATTTGACCGACGACTGAAAAATATCGCGTGAAGAGGAAGAGGTATTTAATGGGGGATCGATTCGACTGCCTAGCGATGCCACAACCTTTAGGTGACGAAAGCATATTGGGTGCCGGAGAAATCATACCTCCAGATGTAGTTTACTTCGTCTCCAAAGGTGATACAGACATCCCAGATTAAGAACGCGATCGATGAGACTGCGATACAATTGGTTGGTCAGTGCTCCTGCCATGATTCACATTGCAGGGAGGCATACGCGAGCAATAGTTGACTTGTTGCACCTCTAGGATGGCCTTTGCGAGGTCACTGGAATCAGCCATTTTCAGCTCCTGGAACGTTGAAGAGGGGGTTCAGGACCAAGCCTTTGTTAAACGATGACCTACAACCACCCTAGTCAACGGCGGGCGAGAGGCTTGTGAACGCAAACCTTACGGTTAGATCATTCACCCAAATTGTAAATGAGCACAGTAGAAGACGAAAGCGTCCGTGCTAACTGCGATTCCAACTCAATGAGATGGCAACCGAATCGATGCCAGAATGGGTGAAGCACGTTCCGCGATACGTAACCCTCCGTCCTGGAGTATTGAGTTGGCATTGGCAACATTCTTGAGGTCGGTCGGTGGGACGGAGCCGATGCACAGGCCGTCAGGGTCCAGTGAAAGAGTCGATCGTGTTACGGCTGTAGGTCGCCTCATCGTGACGAACTTAGGAGTGAACGTGGCAGCCGATGGTGGGCGAAGTGGGCGTATCATAAAACTTCCGAGGACTTTAGAACTTTTGAGGCTCACCATGCATCCGGGACTCCCATCCGATAGTTGGTCAACGTTACTTTTATGGAGCAGCTGGGAACAGAGAGTCAGAAAGGAGGGTGGAGAAGAAGGCTATGACATTGTCAAACTGATCTCAATGCACCGTAATTATTCTCGGTCAACACTCTCTCGTGTCAAGGGTGATGAATCAGAGACAGAGGTATAGACATGGATAGTTGTTGAAATGTGCCTTCCCAAGGTTTGGGTTCGAGTGTTTTGCCTCGGGATAACGTCACGGAAGCAAACAACGGAGATGTGCCGAAGCATCAAATTGTAGCCGGTCGATCGATCAGAGCTTCAAACTTTAGACTGCTCCTCATCCTCTTCCGCCTCCTCAATGAAAGATTCTGAAGCTTGTTGGCCCCACATTCGATAATACAAACCACCCAACTTCAAGAGTTCATCGTGGGTTCCCTGTTCCGCAACTTGACCGTCTTTCAGGACTATGATCAAGTCTATTGCGCAAACCGTTAATAACGGAATGTAAGACAGGTGAAATGAAGCTCGGTACCTGATTCTGAGATCGTCCGTAATCGATGAGCGATGAATATGCTTGTTCGGGCTTTGTCGAGAAGAATCGAATCCACGTTCCGCATCAATTCATTTTCCGTGTGAGCGTCCAACGCCGAAGTCTTTCGGCATTATCAGCTTCAGCCTGCCGACTTCATTGAGATGAATAACTCACCGCCTCATCAAAGAACAAAATCGGAGGGTCCTTCAACAAAACTCTCGCAATGGCCAACCTCTGTTTCTCTCCTCCACTGATCATCAAACCTCTTTCTCCTACCTTCGTAGCATACCCTTCCGGAAGGCTGGCAACCGTCCGGTGAACGTTAGCTTTCTTCGCCGCCTCCATGACTTCCTCGTCTGTGGCATCCAGCCTTCCGTACCGCACATTATGCATGATATCTGCATGGAACAGTGGTGTATCTTGCGGTACGACTCCAACGACCTTCCGTAGGCTGTCGATCTGAACTTCATGGATATCCTGGTCATCGATTATGATTCGTCCAGAACTTGGTTCGTAGAATCGGTAGAGCAGACGGAAGATTGTAGATTTTCCGCAACCCGAAGGACCAACGATGGCGACCTTCTTGCCTGCTGGTATGGTGAAAGATAGGTCACGGAAAATTGGACGATCAGGATGGTATGCGAAGTTCACGTTCTCGAAGCGAATGGATCCTCCTTTGAAGTGTAATGGCTGAGCGTTGGGCGAGTCCTATAGAATAGTGTACCATGAAGAGGAAGACCTCCAGGGATGAAATGTGTCCTCACTTTGCGGGGCTGGTTCTGCGATGTGAGGTTGAACAGAACCTCCATATCCAGTAGACTCTGCCTCATCTCTCGATATACGGTTCCCAAGAAGTTAAGTGGCAAGGACAGCTGGAACACGAGCTGGTTGACCATGACAAGGTCTCCAACGGTCATCGTACCTATTCAACAAGGATGATGACAGATTCAGTCAGAATAAGGATTAAAATGCAACCGAGAGGATGAAGGAGACGAAAGAGCGAGCAAACCTTTGACGACACCCTGCGCAGCGAGGAACATCATCGCTGTTAACGCAGTCGAGAAAATGACATTCTGTCCAGAATTCAAATATGCCAAAGACGTTGCAATCTTGATGGATGATTTCTCGTAGGCTGAGAGATGCTTATCATATTGAGCGATTTCGTAGGGTTCATTGTTGAAGTGCTGAGAAGTGGCCGGATATCAACATAAAATGCAGTTCTAGGGAGAAAGCGCGATAGAAAGACGCGTCGACTGACTTTGACTGCTTCATAATTGATGAGGGAATCGACCGCTGTAGAAGCTGCCTTGTTATCTGCTGAGTTCGCTTCACGTCGGAATCGCGTTCTCATCTTGAAATCAGACGGGGAGAGGCAAAAAGCAAAAGAAAGCCACAGTTACCTCCAAGAAGTTGTCCTGACTGTGAACCATGTATACGCAGCCATCGTTGCAAGAGTGATCGCAGCGAAATCCCATCCGAATTTATAAGTCTAGTGATTATGTTAGTATATTACCGGAGAACAGCAAACAAGAAGTGGGATCGAACCAAAATACCGCAAACCAAAGATATCTCCAATGCTGTAGGTGCGATGCGAAATATGATAGATTGGAGGAGAAAAGTGATACCCCTTCGCCCAATGTCAGAAACAAAGAATCATAGTGGAGGAGGCTGAAGATCGCACTTGGTACCCCGATCAATTGCCCGAGTCAAACCTCCAGTTTGTCGCGAGAGATGGAATTTGAGGTCCAGATGAAGTAGGTGTTCGAAAGTTTCTCGAGCAACTTTGCGAATGGCACGTTGACCAACTGAGGCGAAAACTGCGTTGAGGAGCTCTGCAGAGAGGGATGCACCGACACGAGCAGCGCCATCTAAACGAGACAAGGAGGTTAGATGTTGGTCGATGAAGTTCGGACGGATCATGCTTACATCCCAATACCAGAGTCCCACAGATGATCCAGACGGTGGAACCATCCGCGATGTCGATGTTTAAGGCGTCGATAATGTTTTTGAAAAGCAACGGGACCTGAACGTTCAACAGCTGGATTACAAAAAAACCACCAGTCAGACCACAAAGGAAGGGCAGTGGCAACAATAGAGAAGAGACGACACACCTTTCCAAATACCAGGCACCCAATTCCGAAAAGCACTCTCCCTCGGACGGACCAATCATTCGGAGGCCAAAGTTCACGACTCAGCTTCTTGATGATATTCCAGTCTACCCGTCTCTGCTCCGCCTGGGTGGGGTGTGTATCACCCTTCTCGTTTGGCGTTGGTTTCTTGGGATCGGTTGGTTTAGAAGTCGAGACCTCCTCCGTGTTTGAAGGCTTCGGGGATTGTGATGCTAAGTTTTGATAGGCCCGAGATACTAGTGATACGGGTACGCTCCTCTTCCCTATGGATACTATTTGGGGTGTCCGCGATGCGCACAAGGAGGCACATGAGTGTGTGGGCCGCAGACGAGGCGAAATGACGGATCTCCCAATTGTCGAAAAGGCCTTTGCTCCGAGCTGTCGTCGGATCAGCGAGGTCATTTCTGGGGAAGTCCACCTGAGCAAGGACTTGAACGGTGTCCCCAGATTGTTACTGGTCAAGTGCGTCCATGAACATGAGAAATAAACCCGGAACGAAGGGGAGAAATTGCACGGTCATTGCGAAAGGCCACACGTGAATTATGACGCATCGCGACATCGTTCTCAGCTCCCACCACTATGTCCGACGCCGTCCATCGCGCCCTGCGCGTATACGACGTCGTCCATGAAATTATTTCTAGTGGCCTGGCCTACAGTGAAACGAGTCGGTGGCCACCAACACACCTTACGGCCGACTCTCGACAATTTCTTCACCCGGTTGCATTGTCAGGCAAACCACTCACAGGACCTGCGCTGGACGCCCTATGGTCGCACGTATGTGATGTTAAGGTGCTGTTAGCTCTGCTGCCATCTGAGGTAGTCATTCCAGGCCCACGAAGCTCCGTGAGTCAGCCGTGTAAATTTCAGTTACTGGGCTCAAATTTGACCTACATCCTGGATAACGCAGATGCCACTCCCGACGGAGCCTGGAGTCGCTTCCAGCAGTATGCATGTCGCGTCCGCACGATCGATTTATACTACCAAGATTGTATCCGTAATCAGCTCAACCCCCGCATCACCACGCCTTCAACTTTGCTACCGAATCTCAAAGTGGTTTGGTGCGATCATTTCGATTATTCCGTCATTAGGTTTTGGGTCCCATCATCCATCTCCACCGTGGTTTTCTCGCTCTCATCACGCCAAGTCTTGGCTCACCAGATCCAATTCAAAGAAACCCTCGCTTCCATGGACGGGATTTCAGTGCTATCAGCTCCTTGAAGATCGCGGGCTTGAGTACCGTGCGCTGGCCAACTCTATCTTCGGTCACGACATTTCGTAACCTATCCCACTTGGAGCTGGATTTTATGCATTCGCCGGATGTTTTCGACGCCCTCCGCGCTTTGCCCACCTCTTTCCCAACCTTGACCTCATTCCAGCTATGGACCCTGGGGTGGTGTTGCAGTGCCCGTGCAACTCGGAATAGTCTCGAAGTACTGGATTCACTCTTCGTATCCTCCCACGTAGAAATACCAGAAACTTTACCAATCCACACTCTCGACGCGATGCCTTATGTTAAGGATGTGACGGATTTCAGCACCGAAGGCTATTCACCACCGCTTCAACGGCCTGATTCAGATGATACCCCTTCGTACGAGGAATTGATGATATATGTATCGAAGAGGTTCGGACATTCGCTGCGTCGCATGCGAGTCTTCACCGAAGGGAGATATGTTCACATCATTGGAATCCGACTCGTGCAGCCCTTCCTCTATCTCAGTCAAATAGAATCCTTCGATCTTACCCTTCCTGGCCCTTTCGCCAGATTCACCGACGAGCAAATTGAAACCATGGCAAAGGCGTGGCCAAATCTGGACAGACTCTCCCTATTCGCGGATGGGGACGACGGCGTTTCGCCAACCATACTCAGTTTGTGCCACCTGGCGACGCATTGTCACAAGCTTACTGAGTTGTCCATTTCCTTCGACACACGATCCATCGTCGGACCCGACATGGGCGTCGTACCAGTTCTCGGCCACCGCCTGAAGCGATTGGAAGTCCTTCTGGAGAAGCGGAAGGAAACCTCTCCCGTATGGGTCGCAACTCTTTTGCATCGGTTGTTCCCCCAAGTCACCTTGGACCCATTGTGTGACGACGAAAGTTGGGATTTGGTTCGAGAGATACTCGACGCTATTCCTTTGATCATTCGGGATCAAAAGGCGCGAGGCGACCGACCGTGAGGTTAGTACCACTGTATAGTCACGATAAGTCTTTAATATGACCGTTGCTTTGGTGTAACGGAACCGCGATCCGATAGGGCCTTCACCCACTCCAACAAGGTTGCCATAATCCCGACCTCAATCCCATGTCAGACATCCCTTTCATCAATCGAAAGTAGTTTCAGCATTGCGTCCTGTTGATAGTCTCCGTGTTACGCGACCACTGCCCTCCTAGATACATCGGTCCCAATACTATTCTTGGACAACTTGCCCCTCGTCACTGCAGAGCTTGCAGCCAACTTGGTCATGCGGACGAGGGCGAGTGGTCATACTCACATTATCGGGGTTGAGCCTCACGCCGCCAGCATCATCTCCAGTAGGAAATTGACCACGAAGGTCGCCCTGTTAATTCAAGTGATAAGTCGTCGTGGAGGCTTTTGAAGTAACCAAGGTCTCACCTTGCGATCATCAATCCTGGACGTAAGACCAGAACTTTCCAGCTATTGAATTGAGCTCAGAACTCAGAAATGCACAGCAGGCTAATACGAACCTGGGCTAACGTGAATTCGACTCTTTCCCTACGGTGGAAATGTGTTATGGAGTCTACGAGGACTAGATCCATCATACTAAACCCACTTTTGACCTATGGTGAGCCACCTGGAGAAAAGTCATCTCAGATACTAGGTAGGAGCGGGGCGCCGGCCGGAGGACAGCAATACTTCTTAAGCGCTGCTTGACAACTGTTCTCATAACCCTACGTACGGTAGACAGGATGACATCAGCTCTCCACAAACGACCCTCGAACCTCGGTAGAACGAACATGACACGAACCTGACCAACTGTCTGACGATGTCCATGAAATACTCATCAAATTTCGAGCAGAAAAGAAAACCAACCTTGGTCCAGGCTGAGAGATCATGAGGTTAGATGGCAGAATTTAATGAAGAGTTGTCGTGGACGAACCATCATAAGCGCTTGTCTGATCAGCGACACAATCGTGCATCCTTTTGGCCCTTGCAAGTGCATCTGCATGAGCATTCGCGCTCCTTTCCATGGCCGCTCTGTACTCCGCTACAATAGAACCAGTCAGCCAGGGCACTTTAATGATCCAACGAATCCGAGAAGTAGGCTCACTTTCACAGACCCGATATTGGTCGATATATGTCTTGTTCGTCGAAGGGTCGACGGTAGTGAGCCATTTCGTTGCTTCATCATATCTTCCAGTCCCGGGGAGAGTATGGGTGAGGAGAGTTCGCCCACCGAGGGTTCCACTATACCAGTTGACGCCAGGAGCCGCCTTCGGGCCTGTGAGTCTCGTTCCACCCTCTTTGTTAGAATCTCTGCCTGGAACAAGTCGATCCAAAGCATTCGTATATGATTGCGCTACTCCCTTTCGAACACGACCAAGCTGTTGCCAGTGATCGTCCATCAATTCGCGGGTTCGCGAGTGATTCCGTGATTAAATACCTGGTAAGTTTTGAGGGCGGTGGTTTCGCCCGATAACATGGCCTCGGGGGCAACTATAGGGGAAAGTGCTGCATGTGTCTCCAAGCTATCTGTTTGGAAGAGCTTTTCTTCCCGGGGGATATGTAAGTAGAACCGAGCATATCGGGGCCAATCGAACTCACCAGGAGTGATGCCAGCCGAGGACTGCAAGAGACTCGAGAATCAGAATTGGCTTGTGAGGTTCAAAAAAATCACCACACCTGGTGAGTTGCGGGCCTGGTACTAATCGCAAAATCGCTGTGGGATGGGACACTGGTGTTCGTCTCCGACCGGGGCTGCGAGGGCAATCAGTATAGACAACAGAAGGCTCTGATGAGGAGAAAGATGCCTGAGGCGGCTCCTTTGCGAGCGCTTCTGGAATGTCGGACATGTCGATCGGTTAAGTAAGCTCAACACTAGTCACTAGTGTTGAGGTTGAAGCCTGAGCCCGTCGGGAGCCTCGCCCTGGTCGATACTTGGGGCACTGTGCGGGAACTTTCAAAGTTGGTTCTGCTTGATCTACATACTCCACTAAGTTATGCTCTTCCCGTCAGGCTCAGATCTTGCCTCGTTTTTGACTCTCAAGTCGTGCCGTTCCAATTTTCTGGTTATGACTACAGTACTCGAAGCCTGAAAGGTTCTGCACTAAGCCCTGAGTTGAATAATAAGTTTTACGGCGATGCTGAACATCACCAATCATGGAAGCAGTGGAGCCCATGATGGATTGGAGCAATGGACCGGGAGCAAGGACCAGGAAACTTTTTGGCCGAGAACGAATCGAAATTTCGGGAATACTGCGACGTAAACAAGATCGATTGAGAGAGAAGAGATCGTGGACTATCCTTCGAGTCCAAAGCCGCACCCTGCATGGATATGTCCCACTTAAGCAGCTTCCTCAACTTTGTTGCCTTCGGGTGGTGGGGCAGGGGTTTTGTCGACCTTGGATGGCTCTTCTGGTGGTCGCGGTGCGGCCGTGCTGTTAGTGGCTACTTCAGTTAAACAACGGCTTGTCATCCGGGAGACGAGGTAGGGCGGGAAGCATCTGCACAAAGCACCAATTACTGTCCGTCGGCAGTGATCTGAGCACGCATATATGTACATACCGAAGAAACCCAGCCTATGATCTGGGGCGCATTGATAGTAATCCTGGCGACGATAAGTGATCAGTGGAGTCGCCCTCTTGCAGGTCCCCACAACCCAACCTGGCAGCCAACTCACCGGCATCCTTGAGAAGTTATCTCGCATCGACTGGACTGTAATGGGCCATTTTCAGCTCAAGCTGGGCGGAATACAAATAACTCCTTACAGAACTAGAAGTTGAAACACTATACGCCGTAGAGATTGCGAACGGCCCGTAGCCAACGGAAGCAGAACCGGAGTTTGTTGAGTTGTTCAAGGCCGAGCTTATGGAGCTCGTTTCGCCCTTGAACTCGAGGACAACATTGGCGGCCAGAATGACTATTAAAAATCATTAGACAAGAAAACACGAAGAGAAATGAGCTGACAGGCAGTTGGGAACATAGGGAACAAGCCTGACAATGCGTGGTTAGTACTAAACAGGGAATGGCACTCATAGCCCACCATATCTATTCGATAGGATGCTCTGAGGGAGTGGGAGGGATTCAATGAGTGTCTGTCTCCATAAATGACCGCAGCTTCCTACCTGAGCATCCCGAATCTCTTTCTCATTGGGAGGAGTATAATTGACAGGGTCCATCAAACGACCGAGGAATTGAGGTCCGGGAGACAAGTGTAGATGCTCCGCCGTGCTGTTTGTCACAAAGAATTGGAAGAAATAAGCAAAGCATAAGGGTGAGAGGTCTGGTGGGCGTACGTGATTTCATGGTCAAAGAAAAGCTCGGCATGCAACCAGGGGCGTGTGATATCGACACGCATACATTCAAAGGAAATGTTGACCTAGGTGAGGATCAATTTAGGTGAGACTTTCCAAGAGATGCCGCCTCACATCGCATTGTGTCATTTGCTCCGACACGGCAGAAGCGCTAAGCGACTTGAATTAGCGAATAGCAAGTGAAGGTAAGATGAGCGGTCCTCACGAACTGCTGTGGGAATCGTTGCCATCCAAACTGGAGAGGCCATAGTTCACACCAACTCCAAGACTTGTGCTAACTGCGCTAGACTCGGTCTTCTTGTTCCATTCACTTGCAGAAAAACTACAACTACTCTCCCGGCATATGAAAGAATCCAACGATCAGATCTAAGCTAGGCACCGAAGAACGGATTAGCGACTGACCTGACTGAGGTCCAATAGTTCTCTTCGGTTGAAGGGGATGTTGAGGTGCCTTGAGTCTTAACCGACCGCTCTGGCGTTGAACCGGGTCGTAGAGAGGTCTCTTGTACCCTTTTCAGAGCGATTGAGGCCCACTAGCCATATTGATGATGAAGAGAATAAGAATATTAGTGTCACACATGAGCAACACGTGACCTCAACATGAAAGAACTTACATTCTCGGGAAGGAGTCTGACACCGCCATACTCTGCAGCATCATCTGTGGTGAGCAGGCACCCGCGAAGAGTCTCCTAGAGGGGGCGAGGGTTCACATTGTGTATATCCACGATAAAATGAGATCCAACTTTGCTGTTCTCGATTCTTGACATAACGGTAGACGTGTCAACCTGTTAGGGAGTTACAGATGTTGAAATAACAATAACCAGGGTTGTCCCAAACCTTTCCGAAGTGGTATTCGACTTTTTCTCTAAGCCGCAGAGATAGGTCACGTATACTTTGGAAATATCATACCCACACGTACTTTTGACCGTTGACGACCCATCTGAAGTAAGCAGTACGCAGTCAGAAAATAGAAGGCATTGATTGCAAAATGATAATTACTTCATGTAAGCAGCCTGGCAGTCATTCTGATAATACTGTGCAAACTAGGGTGTCAGTGACTTTTCGAAGCCAAACTTGCTGTACGTACCCTAGAATTTTCCTAGTGGTGCACGCGCGCCACAATCAGTTCACGAATCTCTGGGCCGAGAACCGAACTACAAACCGCGACCCAGGCTAAGACAGTGTCAGAATATAACATCCAGAAACACACGAACAACACGAACCTTCATAGCACTTGGTCTGCTCCTTGACAGTATGATAATCCTTTCTCGCTATTTCGAGTGCTGCTGAATAGGCTCTGGCTTTCTTTTCTGTAGCCATAGTATACTCGCCTAGGAGTCGGAATCTCGATCAATGGTGACGGCAATTCCGTGTCAAGAGTTTGGCTCACGTTGGCAATCCACATATCGTTCGAGATGACTTTTCTTTTGGCCAGGGTCAATGGCAGAAAGCCACTTCATGGATTCGCCGTATCTGATCAACGAGCAGGTGTGAGTTGGTCAATCGAGAAAGGTATTCCGGCATACTTTTTCACTGGATCTTCGGGATCGGAAGATGCCTTTCCTCTACCAAACCCAAGAGACGCCTCGGTTGGGATGAGCCTATCTAACGCAGTGATATAGGACCGCATGACCGATTTCCCTGAAGGAGAAAGCTGTACGTTTCTTGTCAACACACAATCATCTTAATGGTGGAGGTGATTCATTACCTGCACAGGACCCAAAGCAGGCATGTCGTCGCAGAGGATAGCTTCCCGAAGGCGAATCCCGTCTGGGGTAATTGCAGAGCTTCGATTACCGTTCGCATCATAAGGATCGAAGCTCTTGAGGTCAAGGACCTTTCCTGAAGTAAATCACCACGGTGAGCCCTATCCGACAAACGGCTGGTAGCAGATTTTACCAGGAACCATGACAGTCAAGAACTGATGGCGGAGTTGAGTCACAACATTGAGAATTTAACCAAACCAGTCGAACACACCTGGTCCTGAGCTGTCGGAAGGGCAGCACGAATCTGTTGACGTAGTATCAAAGACACGTCTACATTCCTCGCTAGCAATTTCTAGAGAGGTGGTTGGAACTTGGAAGGTATATCATAACTAGGTTGAGGGAACAGCTACCTGACGCTGCTGGTCTGTGAGCATATCCGCTGAATCACCCATAATTGATTGCGCGAAGAGTTCGATGAATAGATGAGTGTATGAAAGGATGTGGATGGAGGCAGCCGATGGAGAATTCTTTTGGAACCAGGCACCCAGGCACCATGGATGTACATGTGCCTGGCAAGCGATTCTCAAGACATCGGAGGTGTGCCTTCCCCGACTCAACTGATTTCTCCGATCGCGAGTCATGCATCATGACTGTCACATTTGAATGACCACACAAACCATAAGGTTCAAGGAAACGGCAACGCTGGTGCAGGCAATAGCAGAACAGCTCAGACCAGCGCTCTTCGGGCGTGGACATACGATGTCTCGACAGCCCAGCCTGATGGTGAACGTTTGAACTTTGGAGCAGTTTGGAGTCGGGATGCGCGACCACCATGCATGCACAATCACTCACGAACTTGACCCTGGGTTATATTCGCCTCGAGGTCAACTCACAGCCTTTTGAACGACTGGAGTCATTGCCTGTACGACCCCTGGGAAGTTGCATCCTCCAAGATAAACTACGAACCAACCCTATGTGCGGGTATGTACACGTTATGCGAATGGTATACAAGACAGTCCTTCCTTCCCACTGAGATTATAATTCCCGAGATCCTGTCCTCCCTCATCCTTCCGTCCATCAAAGCAATCAATAATATAACCATTAATCTCTCCTAGTCGTAGATTTAGCTTCCTATCACTCCATCCTCCCCCTCAACCAACTCAACAACCCCTTCGTACCCTCCCTCTCCCAAACCCTCCTCTGCGGGATCCTAAACCTACAAAACCGAACAAACAACGTTAGCATCCTCAGCCCCAATCAACGACAGTGTGAAGTGATCCTCACAAATTCCCATCAACCAAAAACACCTCAAGCGGTAAAACACCCAACACAGCACCCAACTTGCCCACTTCATTATCCCTCAAATCCAACTCTTCCAATTTCCACCTCGGGACATCCCTATTCCCTCTAAACATCTCCGCCAATTCTTCAAACCCTGTAAGGTGAGACAACTTGTTGCCTCGAAGACGGAGGTGCCGAAGACCAGCTCGGGGGGTTGCGCGTATAGGCGAAGAAGACGACGTTTGGATCGGCGAAGGCGAAGGCGAGCGTGAGGGTGATGAGGATGAGGAGGAAGACGAAGGAGAAGGAGATGCGAGCAAAAGAACCGAAAGTCCCTCCTTAGTCAACGACTCACTCGTCAACCGATTATAACTCAAATCCAAACTCTTCAAACTCGGGAAAAGCATAGCAATAGTCACCAACAACCCCTCATTCGTCCTAGCTCCAACCAAAGACCCACTCGAACTCTCTCGAGTAACAGGGACGACATCACCCAAATCACATCCTTCCAAACTCAACTCTTCCAACATCGGTAAGGATCCCAATCCCACATCATCGTTGCCGTCCCCAGGGGAAGCGGGGATACGGAACGACGGGTCCATCCTCCTATTAACCAAATTCAACACTTTCAACGTCCTCGAGAACTCTTGCACAGCGATGATGCTCAACGGTAACGTAGGTGTCGGTAAACCCAATTCAGTCGAATCCACTTTCCCTGCTACGAATTTTCATAAGGAACAAGAACATTAGCAAACACCTCCATATATGCGTCTCAAACTACTCACCAAAAGGTTCAAATGGAGAAGCAGACGAAGGACTAGCCAACGAAAACGCTCTCGAATGACCAAAGCCCCCACCCACTTTCATCAAAGCAGGAGGTTTCGAAGCAGGCAACGTAAGCGTCTGAGTTTTCTCGTTGTAAAACTGCGGGTTACTCAACGCCAACACCCCATTCCCACCGCCATTCGTAGTAGCACCTCCATCCGTTGGCGAAGGTTTGGAAGGAACACCATTCCCAAGCGCAGAAGAAACCGCCAGTTTCTGTGCAGCAAGAGCAGCAGCTCTCCTCTTCGCACCAGCACTCATCATTCCTTGCTCAGCTTCAATCTCCCAAGCTTCCTTCTCCGGTTCCTTCCCCCCATCCTCTCTCCTAGCCGTCGAACCATTCACCTTCCCATCCGACCCATTCACCTGCGCGGAAGGACACGAGGAATCATTATTCTCGGACGTAGCAGCGGCAGAGGCGGCTAAAGCCCTAGCCCTCCTCTTAGCACCTTCAGTCAACAACCCCTGCTCAGCCTCAATCTCCCATTGCTCCTTCACAACCTCCGTCCTCCCACCTTCTCCCCCCTCCTTTCCCTTCCCTCCACCTCCACTATCCAAATCCCAATCATCCCACCCACTCCCTTTAGGAACAGGAGCCCCCCGTCTCAACGCAGCCCTCCTCTCCAACTCAAGTTCCCAAGCCTCCTTAACAACCTCCTTGCCCACCAAAACCCTAACCAACCCTTCCCCACTCGGAACCATCTCTTCCTCCTTCACCCAATCATAATTCAATTCTTTGCCTTTGGAGGTGAAGAGCGGAGGGAGGGAAGAGGTGATGTTATCTTTTGTTACGCGCGTCTCTCCAAGGTGGAGGAACCGTAGGGCGGGGAACAATGTCGAAGTCGAAGTCGGCATAGGGAAGGGCGAAGGGAAAGCCTCATCACCAATATCAGCCTTCTCCATCCTAACCTCCCTCAACCCCCTCAACCTCCCAAGCGCCCTAACCAACTCCATCCCTTTCCCCCTCTCCCCCTCCCCACCCCTCTCCCAATCCTCCTTCAAATCCAACTCCAGCTTCCCAAGCGGCTCAAGCGGGTTCCCCGACAAATCAACTCTGACCAACCCCACTGGCAAATGCTCCAAATCAATAGCCCCAGCTCTCAATTGATTAAACGAAACGTCCAACGTTTGTAATTTTGGTAATGGTTCTTCGGCGCGTACGATTGCAGGAGTGAAAAAATCGTCGTCGCGTGTGTATCGACCTTCGTTTAAGCCTCGGCCTTTGGGTGAGGTATAGTCGAAGGGTTCGTTGAATGGGAGGGAGGTGAGGGAGTTGTGGGAGAGGTTTAGGTGGAGGAGTTGGGGGAGGGCGAAGAAGTTGTGAGGGAGGGTTGTTAGGGTATTGTGGGAGAGGTCGAGGGATGTTAGGGATGTTAGGTCTGGGAAAGTGGAGGGTAGGGTGGATAGGTGGTTTGTATGTAGCTGGATGGGATATATGCGAGTCAGCGAGTGAACGATATCCGAGGACAAGGTATGAAGAGTTGGTAAGGTTACGGCATTTTGGAGGACGAAGGTTGTGTGTGGATTGATAAGGACGGAGGTAAAAGACTCACATCGACGATTTGTAAACTCCCAAAGAGCGCAATCTCTTTCTGAATCTCGACGATCTCGTTGTTCCAAGCTTTAATAACTTCCAAATCCTGAGCTTCATACCAAGAAGGCCCCGACCCACCTCCACTCCTACCTCTAACAGGCGAAGCGGGTGGCAAAGGAGGTTCGTTCGGAACCGAAGGTAGAGGATCGGGTGTGATTCCCAGGTGAATCTCAAAGAGGGCGGATGGAAGACAAGGAAGGGAACGAGTTGATAAGTTTATCGAACCTGGATTGGATGATGCATGTGAGCTCGTGTGACAGTAAATATGAGGGAGGAAACTGACCAGAAGACCTTGATCGTTCAATAGCCTCTCTCAAAGACCATCTCCCAAGATCGACGATATCATCATCTCCCTTCTTCCCCAACACATTCGGATTACACCCCTCACCCCACCCATCGTCCAAAGCCAACTTAGCTTGAGCCTCTTGAGCCTTCTTCGCTTCAGCTCTCTTCAAAGCAATCGCTTCGCGGATACTAAGATGTGGTTTGGAAGAACTTGGTTCACTTTCTTCGATGGTTTGTTGACGGCTCGAGGCTTTCGGAGTCGACGCAGGAGGTTTCGCAGGGGTAGACTTTAAACGGAGTCGGTTGGGGGTGCCGAGTCTCGTACTGGGCGCGGTTCTCGGTGTGGAGGGCGTCGTAGGAGAGGGATCTGGTGAAGGTGATTTGGATGCGGTGGAAGATGGAGTGGGAGCTCGACGGGCTTGGGGTCGAGGTGATGGTGGGACCAGCGAGCGAGTTCGGGTCGTAGTGGGCGTAGGCGTCTCCGTGCCCGAGCCTCTAGTTGAAGTCGTCGTGGCGGATTTGGACGAAGACTTTGAGGGAGATCGGACTGGGATGGAGAGCGGGGCGTGGTATCGTGTTTGACCTGACTGGGGCTGGGGAATTCGCGACATCCCGGCAAGTCACAGTTCCTTTTATCGCAGGTTTATAATAGTTCAAGATGAGAATTGGCGTTGCGATTGGTGTGTGGCGCAGAGCGGATGATTCCAATGACAAGCAAGAAAAGGCAAGAAAGTTGACTTGGTTCAAACAGCAGCGGCCAACTTTCCGACTTCGGCGAACCATGTGACGTCGTGACGTGTGACTTGACGCGTATTTTTGCTTCCGTTCCGGTTCATTTCGGACCTCACTCGCTTCCAAACTTCCGGAGACTCCGAGTGGACAGTTCTTGGATTGTTCTTCTTCAGATCCTTTTCGCTTCAAAGGATTAGCGTTGCGCTCCAGGAAGCAATACAATCTCACCAGGCGGTTCGAAAGGACGACGTAAACATCCAGAGACGAAGTCTCACGTCAACTGGTGAAGAAATAAACAAGTTACAGCGCCTTTCATAAGTATGCGGAAAGACAAAAAGTTCGTGGGGAGCCCAGCTCCACTCGGTGACCAAATTTGGCACATTTCTGACTGGACCCATCAATGCATCACCGCCGTCAGCCCCACCCACTCCAACCGCAATCCTGGTTTGCTACCGGGTACGAAAGGCGGAGAGTGCAAGGATCAAATCAAAACACAAGCAACTGAGCGTTCGATTCCCAGTGTTCACACTTCCATTTTTGGATAATCTGACATAATTCCAGAGCTCGCTCAGCCACCCTTGTATCCTGCATATGAATGATTTTGAGGGCATTCTCGTATCTCAGGGCTTATCCCACAATTGAGAATGCATTATACAGTATATTAGGAGGCCAATAAATCAATTTTTTATGGAAATACATGAATGTGTGGCCTCATGACCAACTGGGTGAGGAGAAGAGAGTAGAAGATGGAGAAGAAGGATGGAGGGGGAGGGAGGGAGGACAAAGAAGAGGAAGAGGAGAGGAGGGAGGGGAGGAAGAGGAGGGGGAGGAAGAGGAAGGGGAGGAAGGGGAGGAAGGGGAGGAAGGGGAGGAAGGGGAGAGAAGAGGAGAGAAGGAAGGGAGGAGGGAAGGGAGGAAAAGGGGGGGGGGGGGGGGGGGGGGGGGGGAGGGGGGGGGGGGGGGGGGGGGGGGGGGGGGGGGG
>KL197735.1:380505-396627 GCA_000697665.1 Jaapia argillacea MUCL 33604 | reverse complement strand
GGGAGGGGAGGACTAATTAGGAAAAGGGGGCGAGGAGGTGGAGGAGGGAAAAGACTAAGGATGGGTGGGGGTGGATGAGTGAATGAGTCAAACAGAGGGAGGCAAGACAAGGGTAGAGGAATGGGGGATAAATGAGGGGTGAAGGAAGAGGAGGAGAACATACCTGTGGGCTACACCACCATTCCGCAGACATGTGCCTTGCATGTGGCTGGCACTGGTGGCGCACTGACCAGTCACACCTGTGAGAAATGCGTCCCCGCTGTGCTGGACATCTTCACTTGGAAATGTATACATCGCGCCTACATTCCTTGTGTCTGACCCATGGAGCTCCGCATGACTGGTCCATGCATCATCCGCTGTCTCCCCGACGTACTTGCACATCAACTTGCCATGGACACTTCTATGCCATACTGAAGATTGTCTGTGTGGCTACCTCAACACCTCGGTCCTCGAAAACTCGAAACAGATCCGGTGTGAGCAATATATATGTTTTGTGTGGTTCTCGTCGAGCAACATATGAGTGACTCATGCACAGGGTCTGATCGGCATGGCTGATTCTCGGGTATGGAGGAGGAGCAGATATAATCTCTGAATTATTTGGATAGAAACAAATACTAATGATCCACCACAAAGCTATTACTCGTCACATTGGCCAGAGCCTCCATTAACCATCGCATTCACAGTCTCCGCCCATTCGGGGATAGGGGTATCGAAGTTGGGCTCCTCTACCTCACCACTCCCGTAGGTCTTGAGATCCTTATCAATTATAAACTTCAAAGCTCTACCAGTTTGCAATTCAGGTATGAGAAGGTGTCAGAATAGTGGGAAGAGCAGTTTGACTCACATCAAAGCTGCAATTTTTGGATCAGGACACCTGTTTGCCTCATCTCTCAGGTTCCCCAGAAATTCATCAACTTTGGGCCAATAAGTGTGGTCGTGATGACCTTCTTCGAAATATACATACCACTAACAAGCATTCAGTAAGGAGTCCGTTGTAGAATCGAGAAGAAAGCGGTCTCACCAAGACGGCCACACGCACAACGAACTCCAGACTTAGTGTACACCCACTGTCACCCAACGTTGACTCCGCCAGCACATAGAAGTTGACATCCTTGCTAATCTTGATCTGGCGTGGATGTGCTGAGTGATGGCCAAGAGAAATGCAGGAAACCTGCTTACCTGTTGCTTAACCGCATGGCGCTTTTGCGTGATAGCATTACCAGCCTCTGTGGAGAGGATACTCCAGTGTGCCGCATTTTGTTTGATTTTTGGTGGAAGATCCCAGTGAAGTTTCTTGATGATTGCCTGGTAATGTTGGGAGTGAGACGATGTGATGAGCTAAACTGAAGGACAAACCAGCAAATGGTTCAAAGGGAACTTGTTTTGATAGCTGTGAAGAGTCAGGCAAAGGACAATGGCGTACGTGTATTTCTTGAGGTTCTCCTGCCACCGTCCGTCCAATCAGCAAACATTGATAAGGATTCCCAATTTGGGAGATCAGGCACCTTCAACTCTTCGGAGGGACCATCCCATCGATTTTTCTCCCACTCCATCTTGGCGAGAACCTTCGCATTCACTTGCTCCCTGATGAAAAGCTTGACCAACTTTTGCTCAATTGGCATCTGTTTCAAGAAAGACCATCAGTACCTACGACCCTCAAACCAGCCAACCCCCAGCAGCTCACCTTTGAGAAAGCCTGGACATCTGCTTCTTCTGATGCATCGAGCTTTGCCCTCTTACACTCCTTTGCTGTGAACGCTGACAAGTTACTGGTGCTGAAAACTGTCAGCCTTGGGGAGGGGGAGGCACCATCCTCAGCCCCATCCGACAGCTGGTGAGTCAGTCCAGAACCATTCCTTTCGCCTTCAGAGTCGGAGTCATCATTATCATCGGTGTGCTGGTGCTTGGACGATGGTGGCTGCAGTGTTTGGTCCCCGTTTGGCTGTGGAGTGTTGGGTGGTGCTGCAGACCTCATAGCTGCTTGCAGTTCCACGAAGTTGAATGGCATGGCTGGAAGAGGGCACTGAAATTTCTTGGATTGGGAATGGTGGTTGGAAGGTGGCGAGGAGCAAACATTGAAAATCCGCTTTTTTAATATTGTTTCAGGGTGGCCTGTCACCCGAGCAACATTGCTGACGCCAGCGCGTTCTTCCCCGCTCGCGTCGACAGTGTAGCTGTGTTGACTGGGACACAGTGTTGCCCTGATGGCGCAACAAAAACCTGTAGACCCATGTAAGTCATTGACACCTATTCCTGTTGGAATGGGCCATACTCAAGAAATACCACAGGTTTCCAAGAGCGTGAAGGAGGGAAGTTCTTGTGCACCATGTGTGAGCCTTACCATGGCAGGAAGCTCATCGGTTGGCCGGCTTTGCCAGGACACCTCCGGAGTGACAATCACACATCCTCCCTCTGTTCTAGTCTGCGTGCACAGGAGGAGCACACTGCAGAATTGGCCAGGGAAGAACAACTCCGTGCTGAGTGGTCCGAGGCTTTTTTGGCATCGTGGTCAGCACTGGTGAACCCTCCGACATCATCTCAGAATGATGGTTACCCTCACAATCTCCCCAGCTACCATTTTGATGATGATGTCTTGATATCACTTGGGGATGCCCCGGCGTCAAGTGTGGCACCAGTGATGGCTGATGAATATGAACAGTTCCAGCTTGGGACGGCCATGCGCCTGGCAAAGTCTCTTGGAATCGGCCATACAACACTCTCAGCATTGCTGGAGTTTGGAGATGAGGAGTTGGTTGACAGCACCATGACCAATGTGATGCAGGATGCAGGTATGCACTCTCTCGAACACTTGTCGATTGGTCCACCTCTCAACATACACAGATCTCAGTGATGATCCTGATGGAGATGAAATCCATGCCCGACATTTTGGCTTTCAGACCAGCTTTCCTCCAAGCCATTCTGAAGAATGGTTCCCATATGCCAACAAAACTGTGAGTTTCAACTTTCCCTGCTCGCTGATCACTGACAAATAATTGCTGAATTAGCTCTTCCTTCTGGACACACTCGATAACCTTCCTCGGTTACGAATATTGGACACTCTCATGCGTATGATCCTTTGGGTTCTATGTGAGGCTGGTGCCAAGAATGTTCCATCTTTCAACGCACTCCGCAAAATGCAAGATGGCCTCTGAAAGGATTCGAGCATCAAAACTATCAAGTTTGAGTCAGTGCTTGGTAACATCTTTTACATGAATGACATCACTGCCATCATCACCAAAGTGAGTAGATTTGCTTGCTCATCATCATCCCATGATTCTGAGACAAGACCAGGACTACAGCAACCCCCTCATCCAACCCCATATTATCTGCTATCCGTGAATGACTGATGGTGTGGTTTCGGAGATCTGGCATGGTGAAAAGTTATGTAAAGAGGTACCTCTCCACCAGCTCTGTCCTCACTACATTGACGAGAGTGGAAAGGCATATTTTGTGGATGAATTTGCACGGTTGAGGAATGGGCAGTTTATCATCCCAAAGAGGTGGAGACAGCGGGAAAATGACAAGTATATTGCTGATGGTTTTGCTGTTATCTGTATCTCGAATGAAAGCCAGGCCGTTTACCATGTGGACCATGAGAACGAGCTCATATTTGAGGCGAAAGACCTGGCATTCAATTTTCTGGATCTTCTCGAGCATTCACTGCTTCCGTGCTGTGACGGTATGTTTGACTCTCTCAATCAAAAAGACTCGCAGTTGACATCGACCACGATCCAGCATGTTCCAAGGATCATCTCAGCAAAATGCCCAACCCACTTCGAGAGCTCGCAGAAGGCGAGCCCTTGTATTCAAGTTGGATTAGCGTCTGGTGCGATGACATGTCCGCAAATTGCAGCAAATCTTGGAACAAGCACTGGAACACGTACATAACACATGCAAACCTCCCTCGAAGGTTTCTCCAACAAGAGTTTCATGTCCACTTTGCGTCAACATCACCAAGTGCATCCATTGTAGAGCAGTTTGGCGCGCTGAAGAAACTAATTGAGTATGTCTCTTCCATTGATTTGTCAGAATTTTTTGGTTTGATAACAGCTTTCTATCGCACAGGGGAACCCACAAAAACCCTATTCGAGTTCCCGACCCCAGCACTGGTGGATTTTGTTGATTTCGGGTTTTTCCAGTCGATGCCCTTGCCGATAACCCCATGCAAAGTGAAGAGTGTGGACACATTGGCGGAAATGGGAATTGTGACTGTAGGAAGTGCTCTCAGGGGGGTTCCGAGGCGTTCAAAGTTTCGAGTGATGGTTATGATAGCTTATTTGAGGTTTGTCCCAAATTGGCTGCTTTATGGATGGCTTGATCTCAGCATGTGTGATGCCAGGCCCAAAACTCTTGCACCGCTGATGTTACGCTTAACAAAGTTCGCTGCCAAGTGAAGCTTGCCTGTAGCAGTATCGAGTCTGCGGTCAAGACACGTCAAACCAATACAGGCGTCAAGGATGCATACACACAACATTGGATAGATCAGCTCATTCCCCGTGCTTGTCAACTGAAGGTTGAGAAACCACAGTCCACCGAGGAGGAGATCACCAACGAGTTGATGACGTGGGTGGTTGAGAATGGCTGCAACATATACAATCCATTCCTTCAGATGGAAGGTACAGAATTTTGACCTATCTCCCTACCAGTATTGCTGACAATAGTCTCGGAATGATCATAGGCTTTGATCCAAACTGAGATACACCTGTTGAGGTCCTCCATACGATCCTCCTAGGTATTGTCAAGTATGTCTGGCACATGACACCGCCCTCTCTGACGATGCTCTTGCTGCTTTTTTTATCAGGCTTCAATCAAGCTCCATTGATGGTCTCACCATTCCTCCGATTCGATCTGCTTACCTCCACCAGTATCGGAACTTGCTGATTGGTCGACAATTCAAGCAAATTCTCCAAACGAGTGTTTTCCATCTCCATGGAAAGCTTGATGAGAATCACTTCTTGCTGTGGAAGGCCGTGGGTAGTCTATGCGCCCTACTTTGGTATCTGGAAATTGCCAATTTAGAGGAGTATTTGGTGTGTTTCCAAGACATATTATCCCGAACCATATTGATTGACTTATCCATCAAAAGTGCGACCTCAAACTTGCCATTGATAACGTTCTCAACGTCTTCGCGGTGATTGATCCCACCAAGATCTGGAAGAAGATCAAGTTGCACCTCCTTGTCCACATAATCGAAGATGTCCAGCGATTCGGTCCCATCATTGGTCGCTCGACTGAAGTTTTTGAATGTTTCAATGCTATCTTTCAATTCTGCGCAATCCTGTCAAACCGTCTCGCCCCCAGTCATGACATCGCAATTCAACTTGCTGATCAAGAATCCTTCAAACAGCGTATCACAGGTGGGATGTGGAAGCAGCCCGATGACGAATGGGTTCGCGCTTCACCAAAGATCTGCGGTTTTCTCGAGAAGCACCATATTTTGCAAAATCACCTCAGGTGGATGGTCACGAAGCCCGTGATCCCAGGTAAGTAATAGTGACACCGTTGACGTGCCGTTGCTCAACATCGTGCAATCTGACAGGTGCCGCAATCCTCCTTCCCGAAAAAAAGAGACAGGAGTTGATGTGGTGCAATACTGCAGTATCAAAGGCAATCAATCCGCCCACTCATAACGAGGGCTCCTCCTGGCTCTCCTGTCACAAGGTTACTGCATCCACTGGTGACATCTGCAAGCTTTCATCTTGGGTATTTGTCTGCTCACCATTTGATGTGTGTTTGCTCCGTTCTCCCTTCGACTTGACCACTGACCTCAAGGTGAATATCAAGGGTTCGTCGATACTAGGGCAAATAAACGAAATCATTCAAGCGAAAGATGAATCAACTACCTATGTTACTGTCAACTGTTTCGAGATCGGGAGCCAACGGCATCAAGTCTACGATATGCCAGTTGCACTGCTACGTCAACAAGAGCAATCGTCGTTGGTTGTGGACTTGAAGGTATGTTCAGATGGTTTGCCTTGCTCCGTTACAATCCACGTTCATGTCTTCCCAGGCTGTCCACTTTATTATCAATGTTCAACACGATTGTGATCATGCCCAGTGCGTCCCTTCAGGTTTACGACCCCGCCAACAGGAGCGTGAAGACTCTGGTCAGATGGAGAAATTCATCGAGCACAAACTGATTGAACATCATATTCTCAATATGCACGCCTTACACAATGCCCATCTCCTCCACTCCGTCCTCCCTCGCGATCTCACTATTCCTCAGCCATATCTTGGCAATCAGCGAGAAACACATGACAAGCTATCATCTGGATTGAAGGTAGCATATGATATCAAACAGGCAAAGCAGAAGGAGGCCAAGGAGAAGAAAAAGCAACAGAAGGACCTTGAGAAGCAGCAAGCAAAGAACAAGGTGCAAGGTGACACACTGGCGACAGATGGAGATGCGAACGGGGAGGTTCCGAGGAGTCTCAGCGCTGTGGCTGGGGAGGGTCAGGTCTCATCTCGTCAGGGCGCAAAGAAACGAAAGCAAGGGTAGCTATGATACTTCGGTTTATAATAAAATAAGTTACTCAGATATGATGGATACAAAGTGAGCTTGATGTCGATCACCTGTGCAACTGCTGTGATTCATAGGGGAGAACTTATGGGGAGGACATGCGAGAACTTTGGTATATCACCTTCCATTACCTGTGGCTTCCGTGGGGTTTGCCCTCGGGATCTCACATTTGAGCCCATTGTGCTTGACAGGTGTATCACGGGCGCATTGCACGAACTCAGATTTGAGTGTTACCTATGTGGTGAATCCTGACAGATCCCTGATGACGCTGTGCTGGGCCGAGGTGGCCAATCTCTGTCTCACATCAAATGACTAGTTCTACCGTACACAGGCAGACGGGTTGGTGGTGTATCTGAAACAAAGAAACCACTCCATCTATCTCCAGAATCCCTTTAAACATCCTGCTTGTTGTGATTGATATTCATGGAGGGGAGGGAGACATGGAATGAAGCTGAGAGGCCGAGATTATCAAGTGGAAAATTGTGTGAAGGTGAGGGTACCCACAAATGAGCGTATGTGCGAGGGGCCCCGGACGAGTAGGTCTCGTCACTATGGTGCTTGGAGCTGGTGGGGGACAGTGAGGCGGAAAGCATTTCACAAGTCAACAGGACTGCCTTTTCAGCTGTCAGATGTGAAGGGATTGAGTGGAGTATGTAGAAGGCATCAAGGACCTTGGAGACGAGTCAGACGACAGTGGTGCTTGTTGAGGGTGAAGTGAATGGCGACATGTGGCACGTGTGACCACTTCGTTAACGCTGGATTTGGGCGTCAATCTCTTCAAATATCCAACACCAGCCCGACGCAGTGCAGCAATGGGGCGGACACCTGTGCCATCCATGATCTTGGCAAGCGCCACCATTTTGTTACTTTACAGGCGAGTTTGTACTTCATCTAGAGCCGTTCGGCCTCCTGTTGCGACACTCATCAATTTCTCCCCTCGGTCATTGGTCATTTCCACAGGAATCCCTGCTAGCATGAAGATTCGGTTCATATATACAGGCACCAATTCACCTAGTAACCTTGCTGTTACCAATTCAACATCGTCGCCCATCCTCAAGGCCTCACCCTCCATCACACTGGATCTTGACCAAGTGATTTTTTCCGGTTTACAAGAGGGGGAAATGGTGGGTGTAGATTGCAAATGGATGAATAAGTTGTACTGTGGGTGATCCAGGTAGCCTGCAGGTATGTTCACCTCCTTCCCCCCTAATTTTTTCTCTTTTCCTCTATCCTCTGCCTTCCCTGCCTCCCCCATCTCCCTCTCCTCTGTTTCCTTCTTCTGTTTCACTCATCCACTCATTCAGCTTTATTCCACCCCCATCCTTATCCCTTTGCCTCCCCTCCCCTTTCCTCCCCCCCTCCCTCCTCCTCCCCTCCCTCCTCCTCCTCCTCTCCTCCCCTTTCCTCCCCTCCCTCCTTCTCCTCCTCTCCTCCCCTTTCCTCCCATTCCCTCCCCTTCCTCCCATTTCCTCCCCTTCCTCCCCTTCCTCCCCTTCCTCTCTTTCCTCCCCTTCCTCTTCCTCTCCCCCCTCCTCTTCCTTGTCCTCCCTCCCCCCCCCTCCATCCTTCTTCTCCATCTTCTACTCTCTTCCCCTCACCCAGTTGGTCATGAGGCCACACATTCATGTATTTCCATAAAAAATCGATTTATTGGCCTCCTAATATACTGTATAATGCATTCTCAATTGTCAGATAAACCCTGAGATACGAGAATGCCCTCAAAATCATTTATATGCAGGATACAAGGGTGGCCGAGCTCTGGAATTATGTCAGATTATCCAAAAATGGAAGTGTGAACATGAGGAATCGAACGCTCAGTTGCTTGCGTTTTGATTTGATCCTTGCACTCTCTGCCTTTCGTATACTGGGTTTGGGACCAATATGTCTGTTCAGACCATCACCATGCCCTGGCTCAAATATTACAGTAATGATTTGAAAGCCCGTGATGCATCCCCATCCTCGACTCACAAGCAAGCTCTTGCTGTCAAGGGAACATGCCATATTCTCAGCATAAAGAAATCACTGGTCTGTCTGATATTATCAAGAGTATGGTGTCTGGTACTACCCTCATTCCAGACACAGGCGAGACCTCACCGTCTGACCAGGACGAGACCCAGTTTCGGCAGAGAGAATGTGTATTTTGTGAAATAAGTAGTACTGTAACATCTGGATAAGGACTTTTGGGTGGAGCAAAGAACTCATAAGCTGTGTGGAGACTTCGGTGGTTGCCCAACATCGTTCAGACAGTGAGCTCCAAATATGAGGTCATTCAGTGGCTCAGGAGGCCTGACAACTTTGTGTGTTTCCGCATACTTATGAAAGGCGCTGTAAGACTGTTAGAAGGTACTGTAAGGATGTCTTGTCACATCAGCTACTAAGTAAGATAGACCCAGGCTCCTTAAACCATCCGTCACTACAGTGTTCTCGCTCCTTCATCCGAGGGGAAGTAGGAGATGTGGCAACTTTGTTTGTGCATGTGTACAGAATTACTATATTAGGCCAAACAAGAGGAGGAGAACGCTGTAGGACGGCTGGCACAAATGGTCATCCGAGGATTCGCCATTCGACGAATATGGTGTCTGACTCAGCCATTGAAATGCCAGGATTTGCATCGATAACCTTCCTCCTCTGAAATTGAATAAGTAACTCGCTTCCTCCACACTCCACATTCTGTTTCCCTGCTTCCAAAGCAACTTCACATCTGAATCATCTCTTTTTTGGGCTTTTGTGATTGGAATTATCAAGGTGCTATGCACTCAGTGGCTGATGGTCACCCTCCAAAGTGCGACCAAGCGAACCCGTCTGCATCCCCAACACTCGACAGAAACACATCTGTGGTATTGACACTACCCGCTATCCCTCAAGAATTGCAATCGGTATACACTTGGCTTCCCCAGCCTTAATGGCCCATCAGCACAGGCTCTTGTAGACTTTTTGACTTGCAGCCATCAAGTAACACCTCGACTCTCGACTCACATCTGATTCCCTGACCATGCCATCAACCACAGCTGCAACATCTTGCAACTCGATTCAAGGATTTTGCGGTAAAAATTCTGGGGCTGTAGGGAAGCATTGCCTTGCAGCGCGATTTGCTTCAATATCGATCCAGGCACGAGTCCATTGTTCTTCTGGTACCTTCAATGCAGCGAGTAGAATGGAGGCTGGGTGAGGTGATTTGGGGTTCTTTTTGTGGAATTCTTCGATGTATTCTGATGCATGGCGTAGATTTCCGATTGGTTCCCACGTATTGTCTGATTCTGGATAGCCTTTCCATTTGACCAAGTATTTGACGTTCTTTTTGGTCTTCTGATTCGTGTATTTTGAATTGACGATTTCTTCAACTTCAAATTCTTCTTCTCCTTCAATCAAGTCTGGAAGAGGTCTGGTGAAGTTGGGTCCGTGTGCATCGGTTTTGACGTATGGAGT
This sequence comes from Jaapia argillacea MUCL 33604, assembly GCA_000697665.1. Taxonomy (NCBI): domain Eukaryota; kingdom Fungi; phylum Basidiomycota; class Agaricomycetes; order Jaapiales; family Jaapiaceae; genus Jaapia; species Jaapia argillacea. The sequence goes on along the minus strand of KL197735.1, from coordinate 386,681 downwards.
TAGAAGTCCTGCATGAAATACCGGATGGATTCTCCATTTCTTCGGTAGTTTTAGTCGATACGTTCCGGAGGTTATGACGGTTTCGATTTCAAAAGGTCCATGGCGTTTAGGCGATAGTTTGGCGGAAGGGTATTCTGTTCGAATGTACGTTCCTTCTAGCCAGACGTAATCTCCTTCTGAAAATTGGGGTCCTTTCTCCCCATATTTGTCATATTGTTTTTTCATAGCTTCCGCGGCTATGGCGAGACATGCTTCGGCTTCTTTCCTTGCTTCTCGGAGTTGTTCTAATCGTAGATCAGCTTGGGGAACATCTGGTGCTGGTTTCAGGGATGGGGTGATGTTTGGCGTGAAACCGTGCATTAGTTCAAATGGAGTTTTCTTGGTGGCTGAGTGTACTCGTGTATTGTGAGCGAGTTCTGCGATTGGTAGAAGTGATGGCCAATTGTTCTGATTTCGATTACAAAATGTTCGAAGATAGACTTCCGTTTCTTGATTGACTTTTTCCGTAGCCCCATTGGTTTGTGGGTGGAAGGCTGTACTAAGTGCCAATCGTACCCCAAACCGATTGAGGAGGGTTTTGAGCACTGCTGATGTGAATTGGGGTCCTATATTGGATATTAATTTGTCCGGAAATCCATAACGCCAAAAGGCATTGTTATAGAGGATCTCTGCAGTGCCTTCAGAGTCTACAGTTTTGTGGCAGGGCATGATGATAGCTGTTTTGGTAGAGATGTCCATGGCTATGTGGATAGCATCGTATCCGTCGGCTTCTGGCAATCCGGTGAGGAAGTCATTCGTTACAGTTCCGAAAGGCTGTTCTGGAATTTCGGTTGGATGCAATGGTTCGTTGGTCGGATGTGTTCTAGGTTTCATTGATTGACAGATAGCGCATCCATCGACATATTCTTTGATGAAGATCGACATTCCAGGCCACCAATAGTCTCTTTGTGCGATCTCCAGGGTTTTGTATTGTCCTGGATGTCCTCTGATTGGTGGGTCATGACATGATCGAACGATTTTTCTTCGTAGATCATGATTTTTTGGAACATAGATCTTTCCTCGGTAGAGGATTAATCCATCCTCCAAGTTCCATTCCTCTAATCCTTTACTTAAGGATCGAGGTCCTTGTTTTTTGATGACTTGAATCACTGCTGATACTTCATCATCAAGTTCCATATTCTTTTGGATTTCTTTTTTCAACTCCTGATCTCCAGTAAGTGTCGTATATGTTAATGTCTGTCGAATATTGATCCTGATTTGTCGGGTAACAGATGAATCTTCGGTTGTGGCATTTCCTCTTCCCACAGGAGAGGTGCAAAACAAGGATTTTGCATCGAGTGGTTTTGAGAAAAGTTGGGGTCCTAAAAGTACGCGATCTTTATTGTCGGTTTCTATTCCCCTTTTATGGTCAATTCGTCTCGAGAGACCATCTGATTTGTTGGTTTTTCCAGGCTTGTGGATCAAAGAGAAGTTGAACCTGGTTAAAAACTGGGCCCAACGCGCTTGGCGCCGGCTCAGCTTTTGTGCCGTCGTGAAATACTCCAGGTTTTGATGATCGGTGTAGATTTTGATAACATTCTTGCATCCCTCCAAGTAATGTCGCCATGCATCCATGGCCCGAATTATTGCTAGTAACTCCTTGTCATAGATATTGTAGTTCCATTCGGCATCAGATAGGGATTTCGATAAGTAAGCGACTGGGTGATATCTGCCATCGGATTCCAGTTGGGTCAGGATGGCTCCAGTGGCGAAATCGGATGCATCGCATTCGACGCGAAAAAATTTATCGGGATCGGGCATAACGAGAGTAGGCGAGGAGGTGAATGATAATTTTAATTCCTGGAATGCGATTTCGCATTTGTCCGTCCAAGCCCAAGAGTGATCCTTCTTTGTGAGTTCGAATAATGGTTGTGCAATTTTTGAGAAGTCTTTGATAAATCGTCGATAAAAATTGCAAAATCCGACGAAGGATTGTACTTCTTTGACCGTTTTCGGTGTTGGCCAATCAAGGATACCAGAGACTTTGATGGGATCCATCTCTACAAGGTTGTGAGAGACAATCACTCCTAGGTATTCGACTTTCGACGTTTTGAAAGTGCATTTTTCCGGTTTGAGGAATAAATCATTTTCCTCCAGGATGTGGAGTACTTTGTGCATTATTCTCCTATGTTCCTCCAGTGTATCCATGAAGATGAGGATATCGTCTAGGTATACGATGACGACTCCTTGATCAATAAGATCCTTGAATAATTCGTTCATCATGGTTTGAAAGGTCGCTGGTGAATTGGTAAGACCAAAGAACATGACCATAGGTTCGAATAGTCCGCGATTTGTTTTGAATGCCGCTTTCCATTGGTCTCCCTCCTTGATTCGAACATTGTTGTATCCCCATCATAGGTCCAATTTCGAATAAACTTTAGCACCTTTGAGTTTATCGATTAATTCAGATATTAGAGGGATCGGGTAATCATTTTTGATGGTCTGTGAATTGAGGTAACGATAGTCTTGTGTGGGACGAAGTTTTCCATCTTTTTTGTCAACGAAAAAGAATGGTGAGGATAGTGGGGATTTCGAGGGACGAATGTATCCTTTTCGTAGTTGTTCTTCTAAAAACGCATCGAGTTCCTTTTGTTCGGTAGGAGATAGCAAATAGTTTTTGCAGTTGTGAGGCTTCCAGTCCTCTTTCAGTTCTATTCCATGATCCCAAATCCTTTCTTTTGGGAATCGTTCTGAAGCCTTTTTCTCAAAGACTTTTCTGTATTTTCAGTATTCCTGTGGCACCATTTCATCAAATGTCCTTTCTCTCCTTGTCTGAGCATCTTTAAATGCTAGTTCAATTGATTTGTTCCCATGTGCTTGGATTCGTATTCCTGCAGCATGTCTAGCAGGGATTGGAATTTTGCATCATTCTGATAAGGGAATATAATTGGGAATAACCGGTTCTACTGGATCTGAATGTCCAGTGAGGATTCGATAAGTGCGAATTCCTTCGTGTTCCCATTCGTTGGCTATTAGATCCAATGGATCTGGTGATTCTAGATGTTCGGTTGACCATGAGGATGGAGTAGGATGTTTAGATGCTTTTTGTGAAGTTTGTCCTTTCTTTTTTGTGGGTTGTTGCGATATGTAAGACGTATCTTGGACCAATTTTGGAGTATACTCCTGGTCTGCAACGATGTATGACGTCTCCTGTTTTGCTGTGTATGACACATGCACAGGTTCGGTTTCTCGAAGAGTAGTAGCGGGTCGATCGGATGGTTTTGCATGAACGGTGCATAGTCCTTGTATACGACAAGTGTCGGGGCAACGTGTAAACTTCAAATTGAAGTTTTGCCATTCGACTTCTGGATTGTGTTCGTGTAACCAATCAGTTCCTAGAACAATATCTTCTTGTCCTAGGTCGGTGATATAGAATCGATTGGTTTCGATATGGAAAGTATTTTTGGATCCCTTGATTTTCATATCAAGTTCCACAAAATATTCGATTTTTCCATCTCGATTTTCTGTGTCGTCGATGTTATAAACTGGAATGGGTCGTTCTAGTTCTTGTATATTCATGCGATGTTTTTTTGCGAATCGAGTATTGATTAGGTTTCCGGTAGCTCCACTATCGAGTAGAGTTTTTGTTACAGCGCTTCGGTTCTTTCCAATGAGTTCCACTTCGAATCGCAGGGAAGGGATTCCATTTTTCTTTAGAGTGGATACACGAATTGAGTCGGGAATGTCCATGTGTAATATAGCGTATCTATTGTCCAATGAAAGAACCTTAGTCTGTGCCTTTGCATCTGCTGTCGATGCTAGGCGCTTTAAAAACCCGATTTGGAGAACTCATCTTTCATAGCCATGAAAAGTTCCCCTTGGTCGTCTTCTGGGATCTGAGTGACCAATTCTTTGATCTGATCGATGATAGAACTGGGTTGTGCATTTTCTTCAGTTGCGTCCGCTGTTCTAGCTCGAAGAGATTTGCCCTTTTTCAGGGGGCATTGTCCAGAGAAGTGACCTGGTTTGCGACAGAAGAAACATGCTCCTTTTTTCTGAAGCTCAAGTCGTTCTTCAGGAGTAAGTTTCTTGAATCGTCCTTTTGGTCTAGTTTTGGCGGCATCGACATCCATAGGGACTCCCTGACTATAGTTTGTGGATGGAGCACACCAATTGGTCTGGAAGGCGGAAGGATAGATGGGTCCTTTTCCCTTTCCTTCATGCCAGGTTTTTTCTGCTGCTGCTGCTTCTTCTAATAGCTCGAATTTGGCAGCTAGATCCTGGAGAGATGCCAGATTCTCTGGTGGGGTTGGTAGTTTAATGATTTGTTCGAGGATGTCCCATTTAAGTCCTCTTTTATAGGCTTCCATAAGCCCTATATCGTTAAACCCAGTATGCCTTGCTAGTTCGTTGAAGGCAGTGGTGAAAGAATCGACGGAGAACCTTCTTTGTTTAAGGTTCTGGATCTGTGTGCGAGCGGATTGTCCTTTATCGATTTCGGCAAAGTCTTTCTCCAAGGTTTTGTAGAACTCTTTAATGTCTAAAGTGCTCTCGGTGTCGGGGTTGTAACTGTTAATCCAGTTCATTGCCCATGATCCTGCTGGTCCGTCTTTCATGTAGGATAGGACGAAGGCGATTTTAGAGAATTCATTAGGGAATTCTTTTGGTTTAGCAGCGATAAAGAGTTTTGTTTTGGAGATGAATTTAGCGGTTTTCTTCCTATCTCCTGTGAACGGAGTAGGAGGAGCTAGTGATGGTCCTTTCGAATCTCCTGCCATATCGTCGTCTGAATCCTCGGGTTGGTTGTCTGGGTTAGGGTCTGGAGATCCTCTTGGTGGATCAGGGGATGGGGATCAAGCTGGTGGTGGACGATACGATCCGAAGTAATGAGGGATAGGTGTGATAATAGGTACACCTGTTGGATACTGTGGTTCTGGTTCTTGTATTTGTGGGACAAATACAGAGGATGGTCCTGCAAATGTCTGTTCTGGTGCAGTTACGATGGGAGTGTAAACTCCAAATGCTGCTAATGGGGTAGAGGTTCGTGGAACTTCTAAGGAGAGAGGAGTCGGTGTGCTTCGTGGCGATCGAGAAGATTCGCTGATTCCTCTTCTTGATTTTTCTTTAGCAATTCGTGGAATAACAGGACCTGGTTTGACTAATTGGCCAAGATATTCTTTTAATTTCGGCAGGTTTTCGTGAGGTGGATATTTATCTTTCGGTAAAAATCGATATCCTGGTTCGTTGGGTCCTGTCCAAACTGCAATGGGTGCTCCGTCTAGGCATGGGGTGTCGTAGATGTGATCGTATGTGAGTCTTTCCTCGTGTCCTGCTAGATCTTTTATGACCTGGGCAAGAGAAGGAAGTGTCCAAAGGTCGGGAAGGGTAAGGAATCTGCTGGACGGTGGTAGATCTTCCGTGGTGATGTGAAGAGGTTATCTCGTAGGAGATAACCATTTATAGGTTCTGAGTGATGTATTCTTCCTCCAATCGTCGTACTATTTTGGCAAGAGCGACACAAAAATAGACGGCGATGTTAAGATTGATGAAGTGTGTGAAGAGGAGGATGAATATGTCGTGGGTGACGAGAGATAATCCAATTTTTTGGATGGTGGTCCAAAATAATAAGTCGATGATGAAGTCGATGATGATGATGAGAAGACTAGCGAAGATCGGATGGATCGTAGTATTGGAAGGCGTGGTGGTAATCGTCTAACTTCTCTATAGCCTTCGTTGGATAACGAGGCTAGAGTAAGTTGCAAGGTAAGTAGAAGGGAGATCTTGTTCAAGTGTTAAAGTCGTTACTTCAACGAAGTGCCGAAGTCAAGATGGTGTACTTCTCTGATGGTACTTAGGTTGCAATGCAGAGTGAGGCGGTATGAGAATGATAAAGAGAGGAAACCAGACAGAGACCAAGTCGGACTTTGTAGGAATGCAAGTAAAGACTTGTATTGACAAAGTGAACAAGATGGGGATTATTAGCGAATACAGGCAGGTATATATACTGGATAGAGGCACAGTCCGTAGTAGGCACAGTCCGTAGTCCGTAGTAATGATGAGTAAGAAAGGAGTCAAAGCGAGTCAAGGGAAGATAGGAGTCCGTAGTCCATAGTAATGATGAGTAAGAAGGGAGTCAAGGTGAGTCAAAGAAAGATAGGGGGGGTCCGTAGTCCGTAGTCGAGTGATGATGAGAGATG
>KL197735.1:236688-380485 GCA_000697665.1 Jaapia argillacea MUCL 33604 | reverse complement strand
CGGTATGAGAATGATAAAGAGAGGAAACCAGACAGAGACCAAGTCGGACTTTGTAGGAATGCAAGTAAAGACTTGTATTGACAAAGTGAACAAGATGGGGATTATTAGCGAATACAGGCAGGTATATATACTGGATAGAGGCACAGTCCGTAGTAGGCACAGTCCGTAGTCCGTAGTAATGATGAGTAAGAAAGGAGTCAAAGCGAGTCAAGGGAAGATAGGAGTCCGTAGTCCATAGTAATGATGAGTAAGAAGGGAGTCAAGGTGAGTCAAAGAAAGATAGGGGGGGTCCGTAGTCCGTAGTCGAGTGATGATGAGAGATGAAGTAAAGAAAAGTAAAATAGTCCTACTGAGGCGTGGTTCGTAACATGGTTTGTAACATTGTTGTTGAGGTTGGAAGGTTGAGAAGAGTGAAGGTTGTAGAATGGCGGAGGGTTTGATTTTCTGATGTTACTAACTGTGTTCAATCTGCTTTATGACCGTCTCGTGCTCTCCGTCCTACTGCCTAACCTGAATCCTACCATCCCATTACTTACTCCCTCCACGATACCATTTTGAAAACACCCTATACTTCATCCCCGTTGAACCTTTTTCATGTTTCCTGGTTGTCCTCTATGCTTGCAGTTGGCCCTGTAGTAGTGTTAGATAACCACCACGTCTTAGCTCATTAGTTAGCTTGTTGCGGTATATAAATCGAGAGTTCATCATCATCATCATCATGCATCTGAATATGGATGTAACGGTGCGGTAACAGTTCCCAAAGAACGTTGTGGGAAGTTCACACGAACCGTCCACCGGACCTATTGCCTTTTACAGCGAATTGATTCCCCAGCAAAAAGCACAGAAACAGACGGTTGTAGAACTGGGTGCACTAGGAAACACCAGAAAATGGATCAGAAAGGTGCAAGGAAGATGGAAAGTCTACTCCCAGAGGCAGCAGGGTGTTAGGCAGCAGCCTGTCCTCATATAGCAGCCATCACTTAAGATATTATAGCCAATATGGCTGAGGTGGCTAACACACTTACTATTTTGTGCCCCTTGTCGAGGGTTTGAATCTCACCGAGAGCAGTGAAAATCTCAGCCACAAGTCCATATGAAACCATCACTGTCTTGTCATCAAAGTCACTGTGAGTAACGCAAGGTCACTGCAGTCACAACCTGATGAGTATGGATGCAGTCTATCTCAGGCTCCTTAAACCATCTGTCGCTACAGCATTCTCGCTCCTTCATCCGAGGGGAAGTGGAGATGTGGCAACTTTGTTTGTGCATATGTACAGAATTACTATATTAGGCCGAACAAGAGGAGGAGAACGCTGTAGGACGGCTGGCACAAATGGTCATCCAAGGATTCGCTGTTCGACGAATATGGTGTCTGACTCAGCCGTCGAAATGCCAGGATTTGCATCGATAACCTCCAGCTTGGGAAGCTAACCTTGACTTGCTAAGTCAACTTGATACCCTTGGGAAACACCTTGTGCAGGGGGGATGAAGGAATCATGTATGTATGGTCTTTGGGGTACAAGTACAACACACCATATGCGAAAATCAAACTATGTAAATACAAGCACCTATGACTTCCCCGCTAACATCGTGAATTCCGAGCTCATGCGGCGTTTGAAGTGCAGGGGGACTCGAGGAAAATAAAGTACTTGGGAAGAACGTCATGGTTCGTGGATATGGCATGATTACAGACAGCAGTCGAGGTGGGGATTGTTGAAAGGGCTGCATGGGAGTGTGGGATGAAATAAAGAGTAGTGTGTGACATACCGAGTCCTCGCGTCTGCAAATGAATATTGCAACAGCATGGATGTGGATGGGTTCTGATGTTATGATGGGGGATGAAGTGCTGCAAGGTGCATGTGGAAGGTGAATGATATGGAAGGGATGCAGTAACAGCTTGAGAGTGGCTGTGATATTGAAAATGCGAATTGATGCGAGTATGAGTGCCAGGGTTGCTCGTTTGAAAGGCGGTTGCATGTGAGGGTTAGTTGAGCAATAACCAGATATTTACGCCCGTCGGAGGACGACTCACCAATGCTCGACATGTAAAGGGTATGTCACCTAGTCGTGGACTACTCCATGTTCGCATCCCACACACACAGTCGCCTTCATGGATGTTGATAATGACTTGGAGGATTGTCCCCTGAAATTGGTTAAACAACCTCCTAAGTAGACGTAGTGGGCAGGATAACTCAAATTTCGTAATCCAAGAAGTATAAGAACTCGATTCTTGACCTTCATTCGACATCATTCCACTGTCCCAGTGAAATATCTGTACTCTCAATCTCTCAAGTTCATTCCTCTATAAAAACAATATGTCTTCAACTTGCTCCGACAATGGCTACAATGGCGAGTCTCCCCTCATCACGTCACTCCCCGACCTCGTTTCCTTCACTGACTCGCTCCCACCCTATGGATCTTCTCACAAAGAAGACAATGACAACTTCGACAGTATCTATTACAATCCCCCAGCAGAAGTAAAGAGAGAACCACTCTCTCCTCGTATTTCAACCCCTCTTCCTCCCCACATTCCAACCCCGATTGCCGATCATAAGGCAAACAAAACAACAACCGTCACGCCACCTTCCACCCCCCTCACTAAATCACCAACCCTCGACAATTTATGGCTCGGCACTAATTTCTGTGCCTCATACAACATATGGGGAAATACCATCAATAATCGTAAATCACCGTCACCCTCTCCCCCGCCTATTCGTCGATCGGGTCGTATCCTATCGACCAAATGCTGGAATTGTAACAGGTTTGGACACGAAAAACGAGATTGCCCTCGCCCTCGTAATACCAGATCTCGTCCTTATCGACGAACGGCCAAAAAACCTTGCTTCCCCACTACTTCTCCTCCTCCTAGTCCCTCCTATCACCCCGAAACTCCCGACTATATTCGGAACCCACAACCACTCCCTCCAGTTCCTACTCCAGCTCGATCTCCCATTCCCGTTCCAACACCCCCACCTCGTCCATGGACCCCCCCAACTGTCATCCCTGCCTATGTCGAACCAGAAGTGGGCCCGGCCTTCACATGGCCACCACCACCCTTACAAAGGATGATTTCTAGAGGTCCCAATGGACTAGTAGCAACCGCACACACCAAACATCTGGATTTCCTTAATGAAAAGGAAGTCCAAGCTCGTCACGGAGTTCAAGCAGCATTAGAACTTTGGATGACTTGGGCTAGGTTGCGGGAGCAACACATCAATACTAGAACTGGTCGAGACTTTCCACAAATCGCCCTTGTCTATCGACGGGCTCCTCCCCCACCAAACGACAACCTCTACATTCCCCGCACTGTCGATTTTGACGGTCCTCTCCCAACCAACGATATACGGGCTGATGTCAAAGAACCCATCCGACTTCCCGAATTGCCAGGACCCTCTTGGGAACAGTGGAACAAGTTCACTGGATCCCAACAACTCGCATTTCAGGAGAAATATTGGGCTTAGAGAGGGGATAGTGTTACAAACCATGTTACGAACCACGCCTCAGTAGGACTATTTTACTTTTCTTTACTTCATCTCTCATCATCACTTGACTACGGACTACGGACCCCCCCTTTCTTTCTTTGACTCACCTTGACTCCCTTCTTACTCATCATTACTACGGACTACGGACTCCTATCTTCCCTTGACTCGCTTTGACTCCTTTCTTACTCATCATTACTACGGACTACGGACTGTGCCTACTACGGACTGTGCCTCTATCCAGTATATATACCTGCCTGTATTCGCTAATAATCCCCATCTTGTTCACTTTGTCAATACAAGTCTTTACTTGCATTCCTACAAAGTCCGACTTGGTCTCTGTCTGGTTTCCTCTCTTTATCATTCTCATACCGCCTCACTCTGCGTTGCAACCTAAGTACCATCAGAGAAGTACACCGTCTTGACTTCAGCACTTCGTTGAAGTAACGACTTTAACAAACAATCATCCCCGCAATCAAGGGCAGATGCCTATCAGGATTCCTCCCTACACGGACACCCCCACTCGCTATACTATGCCGGTGGGCTTCCAATGTCAACGCTGTCAGGCTTGCCCAGTCGGCATGTCCAGGCTTCAAACAAGGTCCTTCCTGCAAGTGCTCCTCGAGAGTGGATGTGGTTGATGGAGAGGTTGTGGTGAAATGAGTGGGAGTAGGGTAGGTGGTGGTAAGTTCTGTGATGAGAAAACTTGGAGATTATGATGCCTAGTACAAAGGCAGTGCCCCGAAAACAGACGGGAGTTCCCGCTGGGTTTGGACATGTCGCATCAGTCGTGGCGCATTTTGGGCCACAGTGCATTTGCTCATGATTCGACAGAGGAGGAGCCACGCTTCAGGTTGGTGGATGCTGATGTACTGGGGGGGATGAAATGTCGAGTGGGTGACCGGCGCAAGCCTTGGGTTACGGGTTGATCGCAATGATCGTCAAAGTTGGCTGTAAGGCCTGGTGGCGTGGTGGGACCTGAGGGTCCAGTCGAGGTGTAGTCCATGGGACTGGGCAGAGTGGCGACGAGAGGCTGTCGACTTTGTAACGAGCTCGACATCGCGAGCTCGCTCTCTTGCCCCGCTAAAAAGCGTGGGAAAAACAAGACCAAGTCGTGGTTCAAGTTCAAGAGGCCCTCCCATATTCAGATGCACAGGATCGAATCTCTATCTACCTCAACACATCCCATAAATCAAAAATTTGAGAACCATGGGATTGTAGAGTATATAATTCTGGAGGTTTCCATGGTTCCAGTTTTTCGAAAAAGCAGAAAGTGAGGAAGCCTTTAGCTTGTAACGCTTTCGTCACGGATACCGGATGAGTATGGATGCGGTCTATCTTAACTGGTTGACGTTGTGCTTTACACGCCTGTGAAACCCCTCACAAGTCGACGTCCCGCAGTGGTTGAGCAGTGAACGGACTGGATGGGTCAATCCGCCGTGTTCGGTGCCTGCTGTCCATAGCCTCGGTATCCACAGACGAAGTCAACGAAGTGCTAAGCGAAACCGAGGAGTGGCCTCGAGGGAGCCTGTGGAACTGGAGTTACAGTGTGATTTGTAGCGTAGATAATACGATCGACAAATGGTTAAACGATGGTCAATGCTGCACTTGCATATGAATCGTCGAACGTAAATTATGTGTATCCTCAAGCTCTCCATATACGTCGGTCTTCCAGGGCTCGCAGCTTCACGGCGGGAATGAGACCAAGGTGAGATTTCAATTTGAAATTTAAACAGCTTGAACCTCGTCGAAACTCAGCACTGCAAGTACTAGTGCTCCTTAAATCCATCCGAATCAGTTGCGAACATCGGAATATCAATCCCACGACGGGCGCTTGACTTGTGTAGTGCACCAAATGCAGTGTACTTAGCAATCGCCCCCTGCTGGCGCTAAACATCAAGGTCTTGCTCTGGTCGTTCCTGTACATAACACCTGAGTGCTGAGCGCCAACTCTGTCCACACGCACCGACAATAACGACTGGCGCTCGCCAGTGACAAGGTCCACGATTCCAATGTCCTCCTGCCAGCCAGAAAACTCCCGATTCTCGTCAGGGCAATCTCTGAGTACCCTCCCACTGCCGGCGTTGTATCGGGTGAGCCATCGCCCAGGCTCACCAGCATTTTAAACCATTCCGCCTGACTCATTCCATTGCTGCGATCTAGAACTGCGCCTCTCTTGCAGTCGTTCGACTGAGCAATGTAGCTGTTGCATCTGATGATGTTGCAAGGTCAGTATCGATATGACACTCGATTTAGTCCCATGGGCTTAGGGACGCAGATATACCTATACTATGAGGAAGTGGCTACACGACCTTGGTGAGGCAACTGACAACATCCATAATCTTCTCCTCAGTCAACGGTTTCGGATGTTCTTACATGAGGTCCTCGCCCATCATTTCTGGCGGCTTCCTTCTACTGACCACTGAGTCGATAGGTCCTTACCGCACTCAAAGTTGACGAAGGGATTATTCGTGACGCCCAGTGTGATGATGAAGCACAGATACTCAGTCGACTTCAATCGGTGTTGCAATCAGAATCCTGCAAAAAAGAGGTGCTGTTGTTGGAGAATGAAAATGCGGAGCGGTTTCTCGTTCTCTTGCAGGATGTATGTGGTTTGGGCTCACTCAGATCTTTCCTACCGAAGGCGTCAAGGTTAACGTTGTTTATCCTGTTTGCAGGTCATCGATAACTTTCCTATAGATGATGATCTTCGCCGCGCTGTCCAGCGGTTCTCAATCAATCTGTCGCAAGCCAGCGAAAAGCTCCCGGCCTCTCTGCTCCTCAGAGGCGTCGTCACATCGAACGACAGGCATGTTGGTGGTGGAGGGTTTGCCGACATCTTCGTTGGAAAATACGCGCATCAGGACGTCGCGCTCAAACGGCTCCGAATCTTTGAAGGTCCACAAGAGAAAGTTAGGATAAAAAAGGTGAGAAGCTGAAATTATGCATAGACCACTTACTGTCTCGTTAAAAAACTTGAGTGTTAGATGTTCTTCCGAGAGGCCCTAATTTGGCACCGGCTTAGGCACCCTCGAGTCCTCCCATTTCTTGGGATAGATACAGAATCATTTGCGCCACACATCTGTATCGTCTCTTCGTGGATACGGAACCGTGACGTCATGAGATATCTGGCGAGAAATGGACTTGGAAGCTTGGACACCCATCGAGTGGTTCGTGGCATCTATTCGCTGTCGACTTGATGATGAATATGTACTCTAGCTCGCCGAGGTTGCGGAGGGTCTCCAATACTTGCACAAGCAAGGTGTCGTTCACGGTGATCTACGTGGCGTAGGTGCTCCTTCTAGCAAGAAGTCAATCTTAACTAACCAGTTTATCAGGGAAACATCTTCCTTGACGATTCTTGCCATGCACTCTTGGCAGATTTCGGACTTACAAACTTCGCCGACGCAACAAAAGTTGTGACTACCGTACATCGGGATGGCAGCACAAGATGGATGTCTCCCGAGCTGCTGGACCCCAAGAAGTTTGGCATTTCTTTTCGAAGAACCTTTGCTAGCGATGTCTATGCGTTTGGTTGTGTTTGCTTGGAAGTACGTATCAGCATTACCAAAGCGACGCCTTTGTCTGTTGACCTTATCTGTAGGTATTGACAGGAGAACGACCTTTCTCAGAGATCTCCGACGACAGGGACTTTTTGGTGGCGTTTCTTAGAGCCGAGTCGACCGTACAGCCCATCCGACCAGACCTCGGGGAATCTCTTCGACAGATGGTTTTGGACAGACTTTGGCCCCTCATTCTCCTGTGCCTTGCACAAGATCCTAGAGACCGCCCTTCCACATTGCGCGAGCGTGGGTCCCTCCTCGATCTTGTGACGACAGCCGGTATTATGACCACAGAACCGGAGGTCAAGATCCCCACATCTATTTGCCGTCGACTTGATGATGAATTTGTACTTGAGCTCGGGGGGGTTTCGGAGGGTCTCCAATACTTGCATAAGCAACGTGTCGTTCACGGCGATTTACATCGTGTAAGTGCTCCTCCTAGCAGGAAGTCAATTTTAACTAACTTGCCACTTTGTCAGGGAAATATCGTCCTCGACGGATCTGGCCATGCACTCTTGGTAGATTTCGGAATTACAATCCCCGCTGACGCAACCAAAGTTGTGACCACCGTGCGTCGTGGTGGCAGCACGAGATGGATGCTTCTCGCACTCGAGAAGTTAGGATTGTCTTTTCGGAGAACCTTCGCTAGCGACTTGTATGTATTTGGCTGTCTTGCCTTCGAAGTGTGTAATACCAAATTGATACCCCTTCTTTCCAACCGTTCGTCGTTGACTTCTTCTGTACCTAGGTGCTGACAGGAGAACAACTCTTCTCCGATGTCCTAAGCGACGTGGAATTTTTGATGACATTTCTGATATCTCAGTCACCCGCCCAGCCAGACCTCGATGAAACTGTGCTGCAGACGGTGTTGGACAAGCTCCGGATAGTCATCCTCTGGCTCCTTGCACAACATCCCAGAGACCGTTCTCACACGGTGTCCAGGATTGGCTCCCCCCCTGAGCCTGTTGTGACTGCAGCGCTGGAGGTCAAAGACCCTACTGTCACTGGTGGAACCGATGGTTCACTCTCGATCATCGCCACGCCTTTTGAACAACCCACTCTCGCGGATCTTCTGCTGGCCCAATCATTTGCTCCAGTCGATGTATCGACACTACCGTTCGGGGCCTTCTATCGTGGATACCGTTCATTGCGACCCGATTTGAGTCACCGGTCATCTGACATGAAAGAACCAGAGATCGGTGAGACCCTGATACGAAGAGTGAATGCCCTCAATCTCAGTGTGGAACATAATTTGCTCAGTGAGTATCATAGTGGGTCACCTTTCTTACCAGGTCCGTAGAGCTGAACTGCACTTGCCATATAGGTCCCAGGGCAACGCACGGAGAGTCTGAGGGGGAGCCATTTCCTTGTCGTAAATGCGACAAGACATTTCATAGGATAGGCGACCTCAACCAACACGTGCGCAATACGCACAGAGACAGCGCTTCTACGTCAGCCATCGAACATCGTTTGTCCCCATGTCGCTAGTAGCGGTGACTATTACTGAGTTTTACACTTGCAGAGCCACCTAGTCAAACGTCATCCGTCATTGTCGGCCCTTCAGTGTCCACTGCTGGATCCCGGAACTACCGATGACGACTTGTTCGATGAACTGTGGAGGAGCTTCCGACCGTAGGTTTATAGTAAGTATGCTATCGACGCTAGGGCGTCGCGATGGATGCGTGTCCGGAATTGCGTTGTAAGGAACTCTCTCTGGTCTTGTTGTTAAGTATCTGAAGGAGAATTTCGTCGATGATATTATTCTGAAGGAATGAGGTGTTTGGTCGAGTGGTTGTGATAATGGAGTGTATATTACGCGGACTTATCAACAAGTGTAGTACCTTGGAATTTTGTACCATACATCACGTCAAACGAACTTCAAATGGCCACACCACCTCCCTCTCGCCCATCGCCTACCCAGCCTCCCGGAAACATAACAAACCCTCACTCCGCCAAGTAATATCCAACTCAACGATAGAGCTCCGAACGCACTCATAGCGATATGCATCCCCAAACCCCAACGAAAGTTCCAGTCCGACTCCAACAGGCGTCCGATTCGGTTGAAGTCTAGTCCAAGGTGGATGATGTTCGGAAAGTGGAACGGGGTAGATTTCGCTAGACGGATGACAAGGAATCCTTGAAAACCTGCTAGGGCTGAACGAAGGGCCGTCAAACTGGTGGTTCGACCTGGGGAAGAAGAGGAGGAAAAACCTAGGGGGAGGATCGTCCTGAGAAATTCGGGCTTGGGATGCTTAGCGTGACTGAAAGTCGAGGTCAAGGTCGAAGCCGAATTTGCAATGGGATGGTAGTGGTGGCAGTACTTTCTCGAGTGTTTGATGTACGATTTGACGAGTATACCAGATGCGACCAGTTCGATGGTAGCACTTCGGATAGTACCCCCTCACAAGGGATTCAGGAGTGCGTCACCAGTCCGGTGTCGTGGAATGCTAGATGTCCGTATAGCGCGTACACTCCGCAGAGGAATGAAGTGATAGGGAGCGAAGTGCGAGCGTTCCGGTGTAGAGCCCGAGTTTTCAGAGGAAGATCGGTGCGCAGTTCTTGCACCTCCCACACGAATCGTGAGGGTTTTTCAAAGGGGTGGGAAAGGCAGCTCAGGGTAGGAGAAGTTTCGAGAATCCGAATTTGTGCCTGGATTGGAAAGAGGAGGGAGAGCGGAGGATCTTGGCAAGTTGGGCTCTGGGGTGGAGGTTCTATGCGAGGTAGACTTTTTCTATGAGGAGGGTGAGTCGGGTTGGTTGTGAAGTTGGGGTTGGGGTTTGGCGCGAGGCGGAAGAGAAGTAGGGGTTGGTGGGCATTGTTTGGGGATTGGGGAACAGCTAGGGCTTGGAAGCTGGGGTTCTGGTGGGGACCGTCTTGATTGTCGTTGGACATGGTGAACTAGTAAAGGTGTAGAATGGGTATCAAAGCCAGCCAGTCAAGCCTGAGACGTCCGAAGATTGGAAGCTAAAGCGCTAACAGTATGACGAGGGAGATCAAGGTCTTCGCTTTGATGGTTCCCGCGTGAACCTCGGGCAAAGCTCACGAGAGTCCTGGGTGATTGGATCATCCCAAAGCAATGAAACCAAGCAGAGTATTTTCAACCGAGAAAGCAAAATTCTGCAAAGCAGCCTGGGAGCCAGTGAGACAAGATCGCCGGTTGATGGATGTGGATCCATCAGTGAAAGCTCGAATGAGGGAGGTACGTAGAAGCATGGATAGATTGGATGGGGCGCGACTAAGACGTTGGGTACATTTACTCGCCTCCCTAATATCGACGGCGTGCCGGGGACGGACCGCCCATACGTCTGTGTGCGCGACCGCTGACCTCAAAACCAGGCAGCTCGTCGATAACACTTTCAAATCCAACTCCAACTTCCCAAGCTGCTCAAGCGGGTTCCCCGACAAATCAACTCTGACCAACCCCACTGGCAAATGCTCCAAATCAATAGCCCCAGCTCTCAATTGATTAAACGAAACGTCCAACGTTTGTAATTTTGGTAATGGTTCTTCGGCGCGTACGATTGCAGGAGTGAAAAAATCGTCGTCGCGTGTATATCGGCCTTCGTTTAAGCCTCGGCCTTTGGGTGAGGAATAGTCGAATGGTTCGTTGAATGGAAGGGAGGTGAGGGAGTTGTGCGAGAGGTTTAGGTGGAGGAGTTGGGGGAGGGCGAAGAAATTGTGGGGGAGGGTTGTTAGGGTGTTGTGGGAGAGGTCGAGGGTCGTTAGGGATGTTAAATCTGGGAAGGTGGAGGGTAGGGTGGATAGGTGGTTTGTGTGTAGCTAGATGGGATATATGCGAGTTAGCGAGTGAACGACATCCGAGGAGAAGGGTACGAAGAAGTGGTACACGTAAATTGGCCGTGGATTGATAAGGACGAAGGAGGTGAAAGACTCACGTCGACGATTTGTAAACTCCCAAAGAGCGCAATCTCTTTCTGGATCTCAACGATCTCGTTGTTCCAAGCTTTGATAACTTCCAAATCCTGAGCTTCATACCAAGAAGGTCCCGACCCACCTCCACTCCTACCTCTAACAGGCGAAGCGGGTGGCAATGGAGGTTCGTTCGGCACCGAAGGTAGAGGATCGGGTGTGATTCCCAGGTGAATCTCAAAGAGGGCCGATGGAAGACAAGGAAGCGAACGGGTTGATAAGTTTATCGAACCTGTAGTGCGTGATGTATGTGAGTTCGTGTGACTGTACAAATGGGTAGAAAACTGACCAGAAGACCTTGATCGTTCAATAGCTTCCCTCAAAGACCATCTCCCAAGTTCGACGATATCATCATCTCCTTTCTTCCCCAACATATTCGGATTACTACCCTCACCCCACCCATCATCCAAAGCCAGCTTAGCTTGAGCCTCTTGAGCTTTCTTCGCTTCAGCTCTCTTCAAGGCAATCGCTTCGCGGATACTAAGGTGTGGTTTGGAAGAGCTTGGTTCATTTTCTTCGATAGTTTGTTGACGACTCGAGGGTTTCGGAGTCGACGCAGGAGGTTTCGCAGGGGTGGACTTTAGCCGGAGTCGGTTGGGTGTGCCGACTCTCGTACTGGGCGCGGTTCTCGGGGTGGAAGGGGTAGTCGGAGACGGATCTGGTGAAGGTGATTTGGATGCGGTAGAAGATGGAGTGGGAGCTCGACGGGCTTGGGGTCGAGGCGACGGGGGGACGAGCGAACGAGCTCGGGTCGTAGTGGGCGTAGGCGTCTCCGTTCCTGATCCTCTAGTTGAAGTCGTCGCGGTGGATTTGGACGAAGACTTTGAGGGAGATCGGACTGGGATGGAGAGCGGGGCGTGGTATCGTGTCTGACCTGACTGAGGCTGGGGAATTCGCGACATTCTGGCAAGTCACAGTTCCTTTTATCGCAGGTTTATAATAGTTCAAAGATGAGAATTAGCGTTGCGATTGGTGGGTAGCGCAGAGAAAATGATTCCAACGACAAGCAAGCAAGAAAGTTGGAGTCTTGGACTTGGTTCAAACAGCAGCGGCCAACTTTCCGACTTCGGCGAACCATGTGACGGCGTGACGTGTGACTGGACGCGTATTTTTGCTTCCGTTCCGATTCATTTCGGACCTCGTTCGCTTCCAAACTACAGAGGATCTCCTCGATGCTTACTACCAACTCCTTGTCTTCAAAGTGGACATTCCGTCCTGAAAAAGACAATGCCACGCAAGAAACCCAACACCCTGTGATGCCTTCAATATTTCGCCAACTACACAACCTAATACGGATACAGAACCCTTCCTTCATATCGATTTCTACAACCTTCAGAGATAAATGGAGGCGAACGGTGAAGAAATGAATAAGTTAAAGGATCCGCAGACGAAGTGCTGCAGGCACGACATTGAGGGCGGGACTGTGGGTGAGGAACGGAGAAATCTGACCCCCACATGTACAGGACCCCACCACCCACTCCCGTTCCGGCCTCTGACCTGCCTCTTACTTTGGAGGGTTCCTGTAGAATTGGAGCTATGTAGCGCAGAGAATACGATCGACAAATGCCGGTGGATAACTGAAACGATGGTCGATGATGTCGATGGATCTTCAAACATCAATTGTATACACCCTCTCCATAGCTGACCATATTAGTCACCGTATGCACTCCTGAAACTTAAGCAGGGGAGGTGAGATTCGAAATTGAGCGCCGGCGAATCTCAGTGCAAACCAAGGCTAGTATGAACTTATCAGTCGCGAAAACTTCCACGACGGGCGCTTGACTTATGATACTTTCTAGAGCCAAATGCGGTGTACTTCACCGCCTGACGCTGCCACGCTGACTCGGAACAAACAAGTTTGTCCACTGCATTGGCAGTGTTCTTAAGCATGCTACACTACGACCAACTCTGTCGACTCAGCTCCACTGCGCGTGCGGCATCGACAATAACGGTTACGACTGGTGTTCACAGGTGAAAAGGGCCACGATTTCAATGTCCTCTCAAGAAAGTCAAATCTCCTCAGAGCAATCCCTGAGTACAATCTCACTGCCATCGTTGTATCGGGTGAGCCGATTTTGAACCCTTACCAGCATGTTGAACCTCAGGCTTGCCGCCTGACTCATTCCATTGCGACGATCTAGAAATGCACCTCTCTCGCAGTCGTTGAATTGAGCAATGTAGTTGTTTCGTCTGATGATACCATAAGGTCGGTATCCAGATTACACTCGATTTATTCTCATGCCCATTGCGCTCAGCGACGCAGATATGCCCGTCTTATGACGAAGTGGATAAACGACCTTCATGCGGCAATCGACGATATACCTATTCTTCTCCTCAGTCAACGATTTCGGATGTTCTTACACGAGGTCCTCGCCCATCATTACCGGCACCTTACTTCTACTGACTATTGAGTCGATAGGTCCTCACCTCTTTCAAAGTCGATAAATGCATCATTCGCGACGCCCTGCGTGATGACGAGGCGCAGATACTCAATCGACTCCAATCGGTGTTACTATCGGAATCTGGCAGAAAAGAGGTGTTGTCGTTGGAGAACGAAAACGCGGAGTGGTTTCTGGTTCTCTTGCAAGATGTAGGTGGCTTGGGTGTGCTTGGAACTCTCGTGCTGAAGGCATTGGTTTTACAGGTCACTGATAGCTTTCCGATTGATGACGAGCTTCGCCGCGTTGTCCATCGACTATCAATCAATCTGTCACAAGCCAGCGAAAAGCTCCCCACCTCTCTGCTCCTCAGCGGAGTCTTCACGTCGAGCCACCGTCAGGTTGGCGGAGGAGGGTTTGCCGACATCTTCATTGGAGAATACGTTCACCAGACCGTCGCACTCAAACGGCTCCGAATTTTTGAAGGTCCACAAGAGAAAGTCAGGATAAAAAAGGCGAGAAGACGCGATTCATGCATGGCTTCTTGTCTCGTTGAATAACTCGGGTATTAGATGTTCTTCCGAGAGGCCTTAATTTGGCACCGGCTTAGG
This sequence comes from Jaapia argillacea MUCL 33604, assembly GCA_000697665.1. Lineage (NCBI taxonomy): Eukaryota > Fungi > Basidiomycota > Agaricomycetes > Jaapiales > Jaapiaceae > Jaapia > Jaapia argillacea. The sequence goes on along the minus strand of KL197735.1, from coordinate 366,524 downwards.
CACCCACGAGTCCTCCCCTTTCTTGGTATTGATGCGGAATCGTTTGCGCCATATATTTGTATCGTCGCTCCGTGGATAGCGAACCGTGACGTCATGGCATATATGAGGAGAAATGGGCTTGGAAGCTTGGATACCCATCGAGTGGTTCGTGTCATCTATTCGCTGCTGACGTGATGGTGAATATGGTCTCTAGCTCACAGAGGTGTCGGAGGGTCTCCAATACTTGCACAAGCAAAATGTCGTTCATGGTGATCTACGTGGTGTAGGTGTTCTTCCTCATAGGAAGTCAAATCTAACCTATCAGTCTTTTTAGGGAAATATCTTCCTGGATGGTTCTTGTCACGTACTCTTGGCAGATTTTGGTCTTTCCAACTTCGCCGATGCAACACAAATTACAACCACTCACCATCGTGATGGCAGCATGAGATGGATGTCTCCCGAGCTTCATTTTCCCAACAAGTTCGGTATGTCTTTTCAGAGAACCTTTGCTAGCGACGTGTACGCGTTTGGTTGTGTTTGCTTGGAAGTGTGTAATACCAAATTGATACCCCTTCTTTCCGACCGTTCATCCCATTGACGTTTTCTGTACCTAGGTACTGACAGGAGAGCGACCCTTCTCCGATGTCCCAAGCGACGCGGAATTTTTGATGGCAGTTCTCATATCTCAGCCGCCCACCCGGCCAGACCTCGGTGAACCTGTTCGGCAGATGGTCTTGGACAAAATTTGGCCAATCATCCTCCAGTGCCTTACACAATGTCCCAAAGACCGTCCTTCCACGTTGTCCGAGCATGGCTCCCTCCCTGAGCTCGTAATGACAGCCAGTGTTGCGACTGCAGTGCTGGAGGTCAAGAACCCCATGGTTACTGGTGGAATCGATGGTTCAATCCCAATCATCACGACTTCTTCTGAACAACCCACTGGCGGGGATGTTCTGTCGTGCTTCGGGTTCCCCGAACCCGATGACTTCACATCCCTTAAACCCGACTTCACGTTCCCTGAACCCGAGGGTTTCACATTCCCTGCACATGAGGGGTTCACCTTGATTCCACCCGAGGAGGTCACGCTCCCTGCACCCGGGCAGTTCACGTATAATGTACCTGAGGAGTTCACGTTCCCTAGTCTCGGGGAGTTCATGTTCCCTGCACCTGAGGAGTTCACGCTCCCTGCACCCGGGCAGTTCCCGAATCATGTACCCGAGGAGTTCTCGTTCCTTGTACCCCAGCAGTTCACATATAATGCACCCAGGGAGTTCACGCTCCCTGCACCCGACACATCGCCACTACCCCGCCTCGACCGTCGTAGAGATCTTCTGCCGGTCGTCTCTTTCTCCCCACCTGATCCACCATCACACCCCATCCTCGGCCCCCGTAGATGGCGTTCATCGCCTGCCGGATCCTATCAGGGGCGGCGGTCCTCCGACAAGATAAAAGCGGAGATCGGTGAGACCTTGATACCAGGACTGAGTTCCGTGAATCTGCTGGATCGGATAGTTCCCAGTGTTCCCAGTGTTTCCAGTATTTCCACTAATGTCGCAGGTAGCAATGATCGGGATAAAGGTCAACCGGAAAAGAAACGGTGGTGCTGCGACACATGCGGAGCATCATTCAGTCAGGAAAATGATTTGGTCGGTGGGTATCATAGTTGGCCACCTTTCTTCCCTGGTCTATTGAGTTGAACTGCGCTTTCCATACAGATCACAGGCTAACTCACGCAAAGCCTGAGGGGAAGCCATTTCCTTGTTATAAATGCGACAAGACATTCCTTAGGAAGAACTACCTCAAGCGACACGTACGCAAGGTACATAGAGACAGTGCTGCTACCTCAGTCATCGGACGTCGTCTGTTCCCGTTTTGTTAGTACCGCTGACTATTGCTGAACTTTACACTTGCAGAGTCACCCAGTCAAATATGATTTATGAATAGTATCGACCATCTACTGCTGGATCCTGGAAGTGCCGATGATGACTTGTTTGATGAACTGGGGAGGATGCAGGAAGCATTATCCTGACATAGTATCCTATCGATGCTAGGCCGTCATGATGGATGAGTGTCCAGAATTGTGTCGTTTGGAACTTCCTCTGGTGTAATCATTTTGTATCTAACGGAGAATTTCGCCGATGGTATTATTCTGAAGGAATGGATTGTTTGGTCGAATAGTTATGATAATGGTGTGTATAATACGCGAACTTATCAACAAGCGCAGCATCTTGGAATTTTGTACCATACTTCATGTCAAATGAATCCCAAATGCCCATCCCACCTCCCCTTTGCGCATTGCCTAACCAACCTCCCGGAAGCATAACAACCCTCACTCCGCCAACAGCTCAACAACAGAGCTCCAAACGCACCCATGGCAACATTCATCCCCAAACCCCAACCCAAGTTCCGGTCCAACTCCGACCAGAGTCCGAATCGGTTGGTCTGAGGTGGTTGACATTCGGAAAGATGCTAGGGCTGAACGAAGGACCGTCAACCGGATGGTTAGACCGAGGGAAGGAGAGGAAGGAAAGTCCAGCGGGAGGATCATCCTGGGGAATTCGGGCTTGTTACGCTTAGCACGACTCGAAGTAGAGTGCATGGTCAAAGCTGAATTTGTAACGGGGTGGCAGTGGCAGTGCTGTCTCGAATGATCGATGTACGATCTGACGAGTACACCAGATGTGACGAGCTCGACGTGGCACCCCCGATAGCGCCTACCACTCCGCCCGACGAGGGATTCAGGGGTGTGTTCACCAGACCGGCATCGTGAAATGCGATGTATCCGTATAGCTTGTACACTCCACATAGGGATGAAGTGATGGGTAGGCAAAGTGCGAGGGCTCCGGCGTAGAACCAGAGTTTTCGGAGAAAGGAGGGCGTGCAATTCTTACATTCATGAATGGAAGGACTTTCGGTGTTTGTCGAAGGGGTGGGAAAGAGAGTTCGGGGTAGGAGAAGTTTTGGGAATCTGAATCTGTGCCTGGATTGGAAAGAGGACTCGGAGGGAGAGCGGAGGATCTTGGTGAGTTGGGCTCTGGGATGGAGGTTCCACGTTAGGAAGACTTTTTCAATGAGGAGGATGTGTCGGTTTGATTGTGAAGCAGGGGTTGCGGGTTTGAGGGAGGCGGGGAAGTAGGGGCTGGTTCAGCTGGTGGGCTTTGTTTGGGGATTGTTGGAATTTGGGATCTCGGTGGGCGTTGTGTTGATTGTCGTAGGACAGGGCGGCGAAGGTTTTGTAAAACGGGTGCCAAAGCCAGTCAGTCAAAGTGTAGAGGCCAAGGTACCAAGCGAAAGACGTCCGAGGACCGAAGCTAAAAAGAACCGAGTCAAGCGCGAGGGTGAGATTTGAAATTTCAGTGTTGTCGAATCTCAGTGTAGACCAAGTCCAGTATGAATCAGTGGCGAAAACTTCCACGATGAGCGCTTGACTTCTGATACTTGCTGGGACCAAATGCAGTGCCCTACATAACCGCCCGTCGGCGCTTGTTCTTACGCTTGTTACACGACCAACGCTGTTCATTGCGCGTGCGGCACCGACCATAACGGTTACGACTGGTGCTCGCCGGTGAAAAGGGCCAAGCCAACGACAATGCAATCCCTATTCTGGTCGGCTGCCAGTAGCCAAATCTCCTCAGAGCAATACCTAAGGATCGCCTCAGGCTCACTGCCATCATTGTATCGGGTGAGCCGATCTTGAGCTCTCTCTAGCATCTTGAACCTCAGGCGGGAAGCCTGGCTCATTTCACTGCTACGATATAGAAATGCGCCACTCTTGCAATCCTTCACTTGAGCAATGTAGCTGTTGCATCCGACGATCGCGTGAGGTTGGTATCCATATGACACTCGATTTATTCCCGTACGCTCAAAGACGCAGATATTTCACTCCTATGTGGAAATGGATGCACGACCTTGGTGAGGCAACTAACAACATCCATAATCTTCTCCTCAGTCAACGGCTTCGGGTGTTCTTACACGAGGTCCTCGTCCATCATTTCCGGCGGCTTACTTCGACTGACTATTGAGTCGACAGGTCCTTACCGGACTCAAAGTTGACGAAGGCACTATTCGCGACGCCCTGCGTGATGACGAAGCACAGATACTCAGTCGACTCCAATCAGTGTTACAATCAGAATCCTGCAAAAAAGAGGTGCTGTTGTTGGAGAATGAAAATGCAGAACGGTTTCTCGTTTTCTTGCAGGATGTATGTGGTTTGGGCTCACCTAGGTCTCTGCCGAAGGCGTTAACGTTAACGTTGTTTGTCCTTTTTGCAGGTCATCGATAACTTTCCTATAGATGATGATCTTCGCCGCTCTGTCCAGCGGCTCTCAATCAATCTGTCGCAAGCCAGCGAAAAGCTCCCGCCCTCTCTGCTCCTCAGAGGTGTCGTCACATCGAACGACAGGCACATTGGCGGGGGAGGTTTTGCCGACATCTTCCGCGGAGAATACGCCCATCAGGATGTCGCACTCAAACGGCTCCGAATCTTTCAATCTCCACAAGAGAAAGTTAGGATCAAAAGGGTGAGAAGTTGAGATGATGCATAGACCAATTACAGTCTCGTTGAAAACTTGAGTTTTAGATGTTCTTTCGGGAGGCCCTAATTTGGCACCGGCTTAAGCACCCCAGAGTCCTCCCATTTCTTGGGATAGATGCGGAATCATTTGCGCCACACATCTGTATCGTCTCTTCGTGGATACGGAACAGTGACATCATGACGTATCTGGGAAGAAATGGGCTTGGAAGCTTAGACGCTCATCGAGTGGTTCGTGGCCTCTATTCGCTGTCAACTTGATAGTGAATATTTACTCTAGCTCACCGAGGTTGCGGAGGGTCTCCAATACTTGCACAAGCAATATGTCGTTCACGGCGATTTACGAGGCGTAGGTGTTCTTCTAGTCGAATGCAATCTTAACCAATCAGTTTGTTAGGGAAATATCTTCCTGGATGATTCCTGCCATGTACTCTTGGCGGATTTCGGACTTACGAACTTCGCCGACGCAACCAAAGTTGTGACTACCGTACGTCATGATGGCAGCATGAGATGGATGTCTCCCGAGCTTCACTTCCCCAACAAGTTTGGCATGTCTTTTCGAAGAACCTTCGCTAGCGACGTGTACGCATTTGGTTGTGTTTGCTTGGAGGTGTGTAATACCAAATTGCTACTCCTTTCTTCCGACCATTCATCCCGCCGACTGCTTCTGCACCTAGGTGCTAACAGGAGAACGACCCTTCTCCGATGTCCCAAGTGACTTAGAATTTTTGGTGGCAGTTCTCATATCTCAGTTGCCCACCCGGCCAGACCTCGGTGAACCTGTACGGCAGACAGTGTTGGACAAAATTTGGCCAATCATCCTCCGGTGCCTTGCACAAGCCCCCAGAGACCGTCCTTCCACATTGTCTGAGAGTGGCTCCCTCCTTGAGCTCGTAATGACAGCCAGTGTTGTGACTGCAGTGCTGGAGGTCAAGAACCCCACTGTCACTGGTGGAACCGATGGTTCACCCTCGGTCAGTACGACTCCTTCTCAACAAATCACCGTCGGAAGATCTCGCCTGGGCTTCCCCCCAGACCCCGCACCTGTCAATATACAGACACTACCCCACCGCCACTCTCGTATTTTCGATTCAGTGCCCACTATGAATCGAACCTGGTCCTCTGGCACAATAGAAGCGGCGATCGGTGAGACCCTGACACCAGGATTAAGGTACGTGAATCTGCTGGATGGGATAGTTCCCAGTATTTCCAGTATTTCCAATCATGACGAGGACTTCAGTGATCGGGATAAGGGTCGAGTGGAAGAGAAGCGGTTGTACTGTGACATTCGTGGATCATCATTCAGTGGGCAAAAAGATTTGCTCGGTGAGTATCATAGTTGGTCACCTTTCTTTCCTGATCCATAGAGCTGAACTGGACTTGCCGTATAGATCACAGGGCAACTCACGCAAAGTCTGAGGGGAAGCTATTTCCTTGTCGTAAATGCGACAAGATATTCCTTAGGAAGAGCGACCGCAGCCGACACGTCCACAATGTGCATAGAGACAGTACTTCTACGTCAGCCATCGGACATCGTCTGTTCCCATTTCGTTAGTACCGGTGACTAATGCTGAGCTTTACACTTGCAGAGCCACCCAGTCAAATATGATTTATGAACAGTATCGACCATCTACTGCTGGATCTTGGAAGTACCGATGACGACTTGTTTGATGAACTGGGGAGGAGGCGGGAAGGATTATCCTGACATAATATCCTATCGATGCTAGGGTGTCATGATGGATGGAGCTCTCTCTGGTCTAATCGTTGAGTATCTAAAGGAGAATTTCGCCGATGATATTTATAACATATGGCAGATGAGGGGGTACTAAGTTACAGGTAGATATGGGTTCCAGGGCGGAATGGACGTGGAACTATGTGTACTTTGATATAGTGATGACGACTTCTTTCACGAACAGTTCAGGCGGGAGCATAGAGAGTCCGACCATAAATTCATAGTAGACCCATTGAAGGTGGCGCGATCGATGTCACGATAGACGAATGTCGGGAATTGTGTTACTAACGCGAAGCTCTGGTATACTCCTTGTTGTCTCAAGGAGAATTTTATCCATGATATCATTCAGAAGGAATGTAAAGTTTGGTCAAATGGTTATGGCTATGGTGTGTATATTACGCGAACTTATCTACTAGCGCAGCATCTTGGAATTCTGTACCGTACATCAAGTCAAACGAACCCCAAATGGCCACCCCACCTCCATCACCCATCGTCTACCTAGCCTGCAGGAAGCATAACAAACCCTTACCCCGCCCAGTAATATCCAACTCAAGGACGAAGAGACAAACGCACCCGCTGCTACACTCGTCACCAAACCCCAACCCAAGTCACACTCCAACTCCGACCGGAGTCCGAACCCGTTGCTCAAGTCCGGCGCCGTGGGTTTGGCCAGACGAATGACGAGGGATCCTTGAAAACGTGCGAGGGCCGAACGAAGGACAGTCAACCAGATCGCTCGACCTGAAGGGGCGGCGGAAAGATCAAAAGTTAGGATTGTCCTGAGGAATTCGGGCTTGGGACATGGGACCTCTCAAAGTGGAGGTGAAGGTCGAAGCCGAATTTGTAATGGGATGATAGCAGTGGCGGCAGTGTTTTCTCGAAAGTTTGATGCTCGACTTGACGAATACACTAAATGTCATCAACTCGATGGTGGCACCTCCGATGGCGCCTACCCACTCGGCTCAAGAAGGATTCAGCGGTGCGTTCACTAGTCCGGCATCGTGAAATGGAAGGTATCCGTACAGCGTGTACTCTCCGCATAAATATGAAGCGATGGGTAGGCGAAGTGCGAGAGCTCCTTGGCGAGTTGGGCTCCGGGGTGGAGGTTCGATGTCAGGAAGACATTTTCTGTGAGGAAGATGTGCCGGGTTGGCTATGATGTTGGGGTTGGGGTTGGGATTTGGCGGGAGGTAGAGATTGGTGGGCATTAATATTGTTCGGGGATTGGGAGAAAAGCTCGATCTTAGGAGTTTGGATTTCGGTGGGGATTGTGTCGACATCGTGGTGAACGAGAAAAGGTTTTGTAAAGTGGGTGTCCAAGCCAACGAGTCAAACTGAAGTGTAGAGGCCGAGGTACTGAGACGTCCGGAGGTTGCACAGGTTTATAACAGCGTTGCGCTTGCCAGTGGGTAGCGCAGAGCAGATGATTCACGACAAGCTAGAAAGAAAGTTGGCCTGGGACTTGGGGAACAAATAAACTATGGTTTATGGTATATAAGCACTGTAGTCGCTTGTTGTACCTCACGCATCTGCACTTGGGCCCTATGCCAAATGCGATGTTCACTGGATTGTTTTAACAAGTATCATATGCGCCGCTCCTGCGGACCTGCAGCTTACGGTGGGGGTGGGGTTTGTAATCTGAACAAGTTGAACCTGCTCGTAAACTTGAATGTCATCGTCACCATCACAACGGGCGCTTCATCACTTGTGGGCCAAATGCGATGTGCATCCATATACAGAACATGGCCTGTCTATGAATATTGTGCATGGGAGGCGGCGCCGTAGCAAGTGTATGGTGTACATAGCAACCGCTCATGCTGGTACTAAACCATCGGGATCTTGCTCACAACTCTGTTTACACACATCGACATCAGCATTCTCACAAATCTCTGACGCTCTGACAGCCCTGGAGTGCTGGCCGCCAGTGTGCCAGAGCCGCCAGAGTGTCAGTATGCCAGAGTGTGTACCGAAGAGATTGCTAGAGGGTGATAAGTAGAGTGATTAGTTACTTTAGTGTTGAAACGTTGATCATCGTAACACAAGTCAACATTCCATGTGATCAAAAATGTTCCCGCACCATGGTTCGAACTCGCAACCACTGCCTAATCACTGAGACGGCATATCCCACTACACCACACAAGCCATACTGAGGAGATAATTTGGGCTTATAATAGGCTGCTCTATTGAGAAGAAACCCGGAATGGAAACCCAAATGAAAATTTCTACTAAGTCACACTCTCGTACTCTCTCCCCAACGCCAACCAAGAATGACCCCCGTCAGCCTGCTGGTCCAATCTTTCTCTCCGGTCAACCATTGATCCACTCCATGAACGGAAGGTGGCACGCGCGGGTCCAACGATCAATTCGAAAAGCCGGCCCTTCCCCCAACTGACGAGTGGTCACCAATCTCACTCCTACAAACACACCCGCAGAATTCCTGGCTCTCCTCACCAAATGGTTATCTCTGCTTACCCTATGATTTCCCTGCCTCTCTCCCCCCCCTTCCCTGCCATTGAATGTAGTCACTCCCCTTGTCGAAAAATTTTGCCTTATTTTTGGGTCTTTGCAGCACCTCCACCCACCCACACCCACCTTCCCTCATCCTCCCTGAGCATCAGGATAACCCCCCCACCTCTCTTTTTTACCAGCCGAGCTGCCAAATCAACCCAACATCCATCCACTCCTCCTCTCCCACCTGCCATCCGTCACGAATGCCCTAAGTGCCATCTCGACGGGTTATTTCCAGCTCTACATGACCATTGACATCTCATGCAAACCGGCGTCCTCATTGAGGATGCCAGATTCATCTGCATTTTGGACTTTGCGAGCCTGACCCGACTCCACCCCCACTCGCTCTTCAACTTCCTTGCTCTCGTTCAAGACGAGATCTATCCATCACAGCGATGGAATTAAGGGCCAAGGAGTGTTTCAAGAGGAGTATCAGGGTACCAGGTAAGTAAAATATCGATTCTAACTATCATATTCACTAATTCCCTTCTTTTTTCGCTTTCAGGTCTTTCTATCAACCTCGCCACCTCAACCCCACCCTCCCTGGCCACTCCGGCGTGTTGCGAAGCACCAGAGCTACCCACCCGTCCGTTCAAACAGCCGGAAACCACCCACCCAGCCACCTTCTCCCTCGCCTACCTTCCCACCCTCGCAATCGCTCTTGTAGCGGTTGTGATGGGTTATCTACTACTATTTACGACCCCACACCCCAAACCCCTCATGCGAACCGGCGCCTTCACTAAGGGCACTGGTTTCGCTTGCCTTTTCGACTCTGTGCACCGCCACCTAATTCCGCCCCTCCTCGCCTCAAACCTCCTCGTGGTCGTCCAAATCGATGCGCGCTCACTATTAGGATGTAGGGAACGGTCAGAGGGAGTCACAGGATGAGTACACCATCCCAGGTGAGTAAAAAATTCGATTTCAAATATTATATTCACTAATTCGCTTTTTTTCACTCTCAGGCCTTTCTACCAACCCACCACCTCATCCCCACCTTCCCTATTCAATCTACCGCGCCGTGAGACAACCCCGTCGCCCATCAGCACGTTTGAAACACCCGAAGTCACCCACAAGCCTCCCCTGCCGGCCACTCCACCTCCCTCCCTCATGATTATCAGGCAGCCTCCACGGTGGCCTGGCCTGTTTCTTTTTGATTTTATATCATTCTTGGGACCCCAAAAAACACTACCGGACCACCGCCCGGATCTCACCCACCCCCACAATCAACTTCGACTTTGACTTTGACCTCACCTACCCCGCCCCTATACCCCTCGGGACACGACAACGCTGCCCTCGCAGGTGGTCACATACCACCACCCACTCTTGAAGGACCAGCAGCGAACCCCGGCGAACCCCAGCGAAGCACTCGCTTAGCTGGGTTAGTCCCAATACATCCAAATCCACCCCTCTCTCTCCCTCTCATCGAAACCATCACGAACGCCGCAAGAGCGTTTGTGATTGGTTTTTCATTTTACTCTGAACTACCCCCACCTTTTACGAAGCCGACGCGCTCCTTTGAGCCGTCGCTTTCGCTCCTATTATCGACTTCGCAGCCATCAAACCCTCCCCTCCGATCTCGTCTCAAGCCCCCTCGCCCTTGTCTTTAACAAAGGGCATTCAACATACGGAAGTAGCAAATTGGTAGAAGACTAGAAGGCTGAGGTTACGGGCTCTCGGTGAGTCAAACACTCTGATTCCTTGATTCATTTTGATTCATTTTCCTTTCCTTCCGCTTTTTAGATCTTTCTCCTAGCTCAACAGCCTCACCGCCACCTCCATCTACCACTTCATCACCATGGGGTGCTACTCCACCACCAGCTTACCCATTCCCAACCCACAAACCAGCCGGACGCCATACCCATCTCACCCCCCTCCCTCTCTTCATGACCATTACGAATGCTCCTGCAGCGTTCGCGATTGGTTTTCTCATCTTATTTTCAACCATCCACAATTCCACAAACCGACGCGCTCTCTGCGCCATCTGTTTCGTTCCTATACTCGACTTCGTGAACGTCAAACCCTCCCCTCTGATCTCGCCTCTCACCCTCTCACCCTCTCATTTAATGGCCTGTGTTCAACATAACGAAGTAGTGGATTGTTAGGAGAGTAGAAGAACGAGGCTGCTGCTTCAAGGTAATTAAAGCCAATTGATTCTTTGTTTATTTTCGGTTTAATCGCTTTTTAGGTCTCTCTACTAGCTCAAAATCCCCACCTCCACCTTCATCTACCACTCGAGGACCACAGAGTGCTGCCCCACGGCCGCCCTACCCATTCGCTGGGTTCGTCTCAACTCACCGAAGTCCCCTCCTCCCTCCCTCTCACCTACAACCGTCACAATCAGCATAATCACGATCGTGACTGGTTCTCTTTTCTTTCTATCACCACTGACGACTCACACGAACCAACTCTCTCAGAGAAGTGTCAATCTCGTTTGAAGTTTCGCCTCCGCGCCTAGCTGCCCCATTCCATCCTCTTCACCTCAAGTGCGTTCGCTCTCATCCAGAACGAAATGCGTTCATTATAGGGATGTAGCGAAGGGTAAATGGGATTAGAGTACATGGATTCGGGCCACAGGTCAGTGAAAAAATCAATTCTAAATATTATATTGACTAATTCGCTTATTTTCGCTTTCAGGTCTTTCTACCGACCCTGCGACCCTATCTCCACCCCCCTGATGATTCCAACATGCTGCAAGGCAGCCTTGTCACCCACCCACCCGTTTGCAACATCCGAACCAGCCCACAACCCACCACTCCACCTCCCTCTCCCTGTCCTTCCAACCATCACGATCGCTGCAAGAGCGTTCGTGAGTGGTTATCGCTTCTTAATTTCCACTACCTACACCTCATGCGAACCCGACGTGCTCATTGAGCCGTCGCTTTCGGTCTAATTTTTACATCGCGCGCCCACCCCTCCTTCCGATCTCCCTCCAAACCCCCTCGCCTCTCGTATGCTGATGCTTCGTCGAGAGTGTTATCTTTAGTTTATGCCACTGTCCACGCTACCCAGCTGTCGAGATCGCACAGCCTGGTGGTTGTGTTTTGCTTCAATAGCGAATGTCCTTCTGCACATTATTTAGGTTGTTTTTAATCCGCCCATACATTTACATCTTCACACTCATCTCGTAGTCGATCATCCTTGCTGAATTCAATGCCTGTGTGTGCGGGGTCGTAGAAAAAGTATTATTTATTGAATTCGCTGTCTGACAGCACTGGAGCACTGGCGGAATGTACAAGAATTTTGAAAAACTTCCTTCTGGCACGTTTTTGGACCTGGCTGGCGACTGTCGACTGACAGCACTGGCAGGCTCTGATCGGCTCTGACAGCTCTGGTCCAGAGCCGCCAGAGTTTTGTGGGAATCCTGATGCGACAATAACGACTGGTGCTCGCTGGTGTAAAGATTCACGACTCCAATGTTCTCCTGGCCAAAAAACTCCCAAATCTCGTCAACGCAATCCCTGAATACCCTCTCACTGCCGGCGTTGTATCGGGTGAGCTCAGCAACCTCATCAACATCATTCTTGAACCATCGCCTGACTTATTCCACTGTTACGATCCAGAACTTCAGCTCTCTTGCCGTCGTCGATTTGAGCAATGTAGCTGTTACATCTGATCATAGTGCAAGGTCGGTGTCCATACGACACTCCATTTATTTCCATGCACTTAGAGACGCAGATATGCCCCTCTTATGAGGAGGTGGGTACATGACCTTGGTGAGGCGACCGGCAACATACATATGCTGCTTCTCAGCCAACGATATCGGATGTTCTTATACGAGGTCCTCCCACCCGTCATTTCCCTCGGCTTACTTCTGCTGACTATACAGTCGATAGGTCCTTACTTCTCTCAATGTCGACGGAGGCACGATCCGCCGCGCCCTACGTGATGACGAAGCACAGATACTCAATCAACTCCAATCTGTATTACAATCGGAATCCCACAAAAAAGAGGTGCTTTCATTAGAGAATGAAAATGCCGAGGGGTTTCTCGTTCTCTTGCAAGATGTATGTGGTTGGGGCCCACTCAAGTCTCTCCTGCTGAAGGCACAAGCGTTAAAGACTCTAACTTCACTATAGACGATGACCTTCGCCGCGCTATGCAGCGGCTATCAATCAATCTGTCGCGAGCCAGCGAAAAGCTCCCCTCCTCCCTGCTCCTCAGAGGCGTTATCATATCGAACAACAGTTATGTTGGCGGGGGAGGATTTGCCGACATCTTCATTGGACAATATGCGCATCAGGAGGTCGCACTCAAACGACTCCGAATCTTTCGATGTCCACAAGAGACAGTTAGGATCAAAAAGGTGAGAAGTGGAGACGATGCACAGACCACTTACAGTCTCGTTGAAAAACTTGAGTGTTAGATGTTCTTCCGAGAGGCCCTAATTTGGCACCGGCTTAAGCACGCGCGAGTCCTCCCATTTCTTGGTATGGATGTAGAATCGTTTGGGCCACACATCTGTATCGTCGCTCCATGGATGGCGAACCGTGACATCATGACATATATGGATAGAAATGGGCTTGGAAGCTTGGACACCCATCGAGTGGTTCGTGTCATTTATTTGCTGCCGATGTGATAACAAATATGATCTCTAGCTCACCGAGGTTTCGGAGGGTCTCCAATACTTGCACAAGCAGAATGTCGTTCATGGGGATTTACGAGGTGTAAGTGCTCAAGTTCTTCTAGCCGATATCAATCTTAACCGGTCCGTTTGTTAGGAGAACATCTTCCTGGATGATTTCTGCCATGTACTCTTGGCAGATTTTGGGCTCACAAACTTTGCCGACGCAACAAACGTGGCGACCACTGAACATCACGAGGGCAGCACGAGATGGATGTCTCCCGAGCTTCACTTCCCCAAGAAATTTGGCATGCCTTTTCGAAGAACTTTTGCTAGCGATGTCTACGCATTTGGTTGCGTTTGTTTGGAAGTGCGTATTGCCAAAGCGATGTCCTTCGTCTCCGACCGTTCACCCTGTGGACCCTATCTGTAGGTGTTAACAGGGCAGCAACCTTCCTCCGAGTTCCCACAAGTGGGGGAGTTGTTGATGGAACTCTCTACATCCAAGTCAACTATCCAGCCCACCAGACCCAACCTCGGTGAATGCTTTCGGCAGGTAATATTGGACAGACTTTGGCCACTTATCATTCTCTGCGTTGCCCGATATCCTGGTGACCGTCATTCCACGTTGTGCGATTGTGGCTCCCTCCTTGATCTTGTGACGACAGCCGGCATCGAGACCACAGAACCTGAGGTCGAGATCCCCACATTGTTCACCCAGTTAAGCCGTGCTGTCGCCGATACATCGGCACTACAGTGGTTCACAAGACGTCAAGCGGATTCTGTACTCGCTCATTACGGTTCGGGCGGGTCATTTGGGTCAAGTGTACTCCCCGCGGTCATAGCAGCAGAAAATCATGAGACCCTGGTGCCAGGACTGGATTTCCGCAATGTGATATGTATAAATCCCGTTGATTCCTCCGGAGCGGTAACCACGTTGGAATGGCTCAGCGCTTGGTCTTCGCCTCACGATACAAGACCACACCACGGGGGCTCCATCAGGGAGGAACCATCGGAGAAGTCCCTGCTACGGTGCGAAGTATGCGATGTCTCATTCCCACCGTGGAGTATGATCGGTGAGTATCGTAGTCGGTCACCTTTCTTTCTTGGTCTGTAAGATTGAACTACACCTGCCATAAAGAACACAAGTGGTGTCACACGCTGACATTTTTCTGTGATACATGCCACAAGAGCTTCCACACGAAGAGCGACCACCGCCGACACGTGCGCTATAGCCATGGAGACCTAGATTCTATGAGATCTCGTTTGTCCCCCCACTTCGTTCGTAGCGTTGACATTACTAATTTTTGTACTTTCAGAGCCACCGAGTCCCATGTCTATCGATCCTTGGCCACCAGCTGTGGAGAAATAAGATCTTGAGGATGGAGCAACGAGAAGAGCAGAATGTAAATATAACATATGTTTGTGTCGGTGAGGGATGAGGGGGTATCTACCAAGTTACAGGTGTATACGGGTTCTAGAGCGGAATGGACGTTGAAATAGGCGTGGACTTTGATGTAGTGATGACGACGACTTTGATGAACTCAGGCTGGGGAAAGTAGGGAGTCCGACCATAAATTCATAGTAGACCCATCCAAGGTAGCGCGATCGATGTCACGATAGACGAATGTCGGGAATTGTGTTACGCGAAGCTCTGGTATACTATATGTTGTCCGAAGGAGAATTTCGTCGATGGTATTATCCTGAAGGAATGGAATATTGGTCGAATAGTTGTGATAATGGTGTGTATATCACGCAGACTTATCAACAAGTGGAATTTTGTACCATACATGAGTCAAACGAACCGTAAATGCCCACCCCACCACCCCCTCGCCCGTCACCTACACCATCTCCCAACAATATAACAACCCTTCAACCCACCAACTAATATCCAGCTCAAGGACAGAGCTCCGAACGCACCCGTAGCTACATTCACTCCCAAACCCCAACCCAAGTTCCAGTCCAACTCCAACCAGAGTCCGAATTGGTTGAAGTCTAGCCCGAGGTGGATGATGTTCGGAAGGTCGAACGGGATAGATTCTGCCAGACGGAGGATGACTTGGAAACCTGCTAGAGCTAGATGAAAGACCGTCAACCACATGGTTCGACCTAGGGAAGGAGAGGAGGAAAAATCTAGAGGAAGGATCGTCCTGAGGAACTCGGGCTTGGGACCCCTCGAAGTCGAAGTTAAGGTCAAAGCCGAATTTGCAATGAGATGGTAGTGGCAGTGCTTTCTCGAGTGATTGATGAACGATTTGACGAGTACACCAGATGCGAACAGTTCGACGGTGGCACCCGCGTTAGCACCTACCACTCCACCCAACAAGGAATCTAGGGATGCATTCACTAAGCGCGGCGTCGTGAAACGCTAGGTGCCCGTATAGCGCGTGCACTCCGCAAAGGAATGAAGTGACGGGTAGGCGAAGTGCGAGAGCTCCGGCGTAGAACCCGAGTTTTCGGAGGAAGGATGGTGTTCAGTTCTTGCATCTCACATGTGGATCATGGTGGGGAAGGGAGATCGGGGTAGGAGAAGTTTCGAGAATCTGTATTTGTGCCTGGATCAGAAAGAGGATGGAGAGCGGAGGATCTTGGCGAGTTGGGCTCCGGGTGGAGGTTCCAGGTTAGGAAGACTTTTTCAATGAGGATGTGCCAGTTTGGTGTGAAGTTGGGGTTGAGGTTTGGTAGGATGCTGGGAAGAAGTATGGGTTGGTGGGCATTGTTTGGGGACTGGGGAGTTCGGATTTCGGTGGGGATTGTGTTGATTGTCGTTGGACATGGTACGGGAGACTCGTGAGCTTTGCCCGAGGTTCATGCAGGAACCATCAAAGCGAAGACCTCTATTTCGCTCGTCAAGCGTTTGGCGTTTAGGGCTTTAGAGCTTTAGCCTCCAACCTTCGGACGTCTTAATACCTGGCCTCTACACTTTGACTCGCTGGCTTTGACACCCACTCTACAAGATCTTTGCTCGTTCACCGTGATTGGATCATCCCAGTGGAATGAGAGTATTTTCAACTGAGGAGAAAGCAATTCTCCGCAGCGCAGCTTGGGAGCCAGTGAGACTGCATTTCATTGCCATCGATGGATGTGGATCCATAAGTGAAAGCTCAAAATTGAACGAGAGGAGGCGCGCAGGGGCATGGATGGATTGGATGGGGCGCGACTCAGACGTTGGGGTAGCTACACTCGCCTCCCCAATGTCGACCGCGTGCCGGGGACGGACCGCCCACAAATCTGTCGACTGGTAGCTGTGGATAGGAGCAACGACCCTGATAGTACTGGAGAGGCCCAAGCACGCGTTCCGGGGGGGCTGTGTCGTCGTGTCACTTCCAGACTGCTTCATTGAGAATCTTCATCCCTTCGCGTTGAAGCAGTTTTAAGACAGCGAGGGAATTGGATTCAGGAGAAGTCCAGTCACATTATGAGATCAACGCGAAGATGTGGACTTGAACATCCCCCACACCACGGAAGGTCATCATGATGTGGAACATTATGACGGTTCATTTGCACAAAAATTAGTTTCCGCGCCCCGCGTAATAAATCTCACGCGCGCTGTATGAACTGGAGCGCGCTGTTTCCACTACACTAAAAATTCTGAAAGTCTCATCCTCCGAGACTCTGCTGACCCCTTGGGTGGTCAATTCAGGCCGATAAGCTTCCTTAAATTCGAGTTAAATAGATTTTTTCTAACCCATAAGCATTTGTGAATGAACGGCTTCTTTCGGGAATTGCCGAATAACCCAAATATGGCAATGTCATGCCCATCTTCGGAAGTTGAATTCGTGGCCGAACGTTCTCGTTTCTCGTTCACCTCCCCCTTCCCAAGCACAACGTTTGAACGTCAACAATGCTCGTTCCTGCTTGCGTACGAGCCCCTCATCTCTCATCAATTGACTGTTTATTATTGGTTTTCCTGATTTGACACCATTTCTCGTCGCCCTCCAGGTTTGGATATCGCATGGATGGTTGTTCAGACGAAGCCGGAATGGTAGGAGAGTCTCGGAATTTGTATTGGTATCACCCCACCAACCTGGTATGTCTCATACTATCTCCTTTCAAGTGCTTGGCTATTCTCTCTAGCTCCAGGAACCCCAGAACCCACCACTCACCCAGCTCCTTCTCATTCTCCTCTCCCAATTATCCTCCTCCCCTCCCCCTCCCCCTTTCCCCCTCTCCTCCCTCCCCCTTTTCTCCCTCCCTCCTTCCCTTTGTCCCCCTCCATCCATCCTATCCCCTCCAACTAAATATCTGCTTGTTGATTCCAATTATGATGTGTAGCATAGTATCATAAATATCATATCATTCTCAATTGGATTGTCATACAACTTCTATCTAATTGACCACCCAGAGGGGCCAGCAGTGCCTCGGAAAGATGGGACTTGAAGAATTCCTAGTGTATCCGACACAGCTTGGTTGAGTTTATACAGCGCGCGCGGGATTGATTACGCGGGGCGCGGGAACTATTTTTTGTGCAAATGAACCGTCATAGAACATAAGTTTATGGCTTTGGACATAACTGCCAAATGCCTGAGACAGAAGCGTTGCAGCTGCCACCAGCGAAGATGTGTGAGTACGAGTAGACACAGGATGGATCATCGTCTGGCAGTGGTCAACCAAGTTCATCATGATGAGCCTTATAAGTCAGTAGAACTTCCACGACTCCCGTGATGAGCGCTTGAGCGCTTGCCCGATCCAAATGCGGGCCAATGTATATGGGCCGTACTTAACCGCCCGTCGACACTGGCCCACGGTGAACCAGCAAGCTTGTCCTGTGTTCTTACGGCGCCTGCTACACGACCAACGCTGTCCACTGCGTGTGCGGCATCGACAATAACGGCTACGACTGGTGCTCACAGGTGAAAAGGGTCACGATTCCAATTAATGTCCTCCCAAGAAGGCTCCCAATTCTCTTCAGCAGTTCAAATCTCAGAGCAATCCCTGAGTTCCATCTCACTGCCATCGTTGTATCGGGTGAGCCGATTTTGAACCCTCACCAGCATCTTGAACCTCAGGCCTCCCTCCTGACTCATTCCCTGCTACGATCTAGCAATGTGCCTCTCTTGCAGTCTTTCAATTGAGCAATGTAGTTGTTACGTCTCATGATACCGTAAGGTCTGTATTCAGATTACACTCAGTTTATTCTCATGCGCTCAAGGATGCAGATATGCCCATCTTATGAGGAAGTGGATACACGACCTTCATGCAGCAATCGGCGATATACATATTCTTCTCCTCAGTCAACGATTTCGGATGTTCTTACACGAGGTCCTCGCTCACCATTTCCTGCGGCTTGCTTCGACTGACTATTGAGTCGATAGGTCCTCACCTCTTTCAAAGTTGACAAATGCATCATTCGCGACGCCCTGCGTGATGACGAAGCGCAGATACTCAATCGACTCCAATTGGTGTTACAATCGGGATCCAGCAGAAAAGAGGTGCTTTCGTTGGAGAACGAAAACGCGGAGTGGTTTCTGGTTTTCTTGCAAGATGTAGGTGGCTTGGGTGTGCTTGGAACTCCCGTGCTGAAGGCATTGATTTTATAGGTCACTGATAACTTTTCGATTGATGATGAGCTTCGCCGTTCTGTCCATCGGCTATCAATCAATCTGTCACAAGCCAGCGAAAAGCTCCCCACCTCCCTGCTCCTCAGAGGAGTCATCACGTCGAGCGGCCGTCAGGTTGGCGGGGGAGGGTTTGCCGACATCTTCATTGGAGAATACTCGCACCGGGCCGTCGCACTCAAACGGCTCCGAATCTTTGAAGGTCTCCAAGAGAAAGTCAGAGTGAAAAAGGTGAGATGACGCGATTCATGTGTTGCTTCCTGTCTCGTTGAATAGCTCGAGTATTAGATGTTCTTCCGAGAGGCCCTAATTTGGCACCGGCTTAGGCACCCGAGAGTCCTCCCTTTTCTTGGTATTGATGCAGAATCGTTTGCGCCATATATTTGTATCGTCGCTCCGTGGATTGCGAACCGTGACATCATGGCATATATAAGGAGAAATGGGCTTGGAAGCTTGGACGCCCATCGAGTGGTTCGTGACATCTATTCGCTGCTGAGTTGATAATGAGTATAGTCTCTAGCTCATCGAGGTTTCGGAGGGTCTCCAATACTTGCACAAGGAAAATGTTGTTCATGGGGATTTACGAGGTGTAGGTGTTCAAGTTCTGCTAGCCGAAGTCAATCTTAACCGATCAGTTTGTTAGGCCGGCATCTTCCTGGATGATTCCTGCCATGTACTCTTGGCAGATTTCGGTCTTACAAACTTCGCCGACGCAACAAAAGTTGTGACCACTGTGCATCGTGATGGCAGCACGAGATGGATGGCTCCCGAGCTTCTCGCCCCCAAGAAGTTCGGAATATCTTTTCAGAGAAGTTTCGCTAGCGACGTGTATGCATTTGGTTGTGTTTGCTTGGAAGTGGGTATTACTAAATCGATATTCCTTTCTTCCGACCGTCCATCCCGTTGACGTTTTCTGTACCTAGGTACTAACAGGAGAACGACCCTTCTCCGATATCCCAAGCGACGTGGACTTTTTGATGACGGTTGCCACATCTCAGTTGGCCATGCAACCCACCCGGCCAGACCTCGGTGAACCTGCTCGGCAGATGGTGTTGGACAAACTTTGGTCAATCATCCTCCAGTGCCTTGCACAAAGTCCCAGAGACCGTCTTTCCACGTTGTCCGAGGGTGGCTCCCTCCTTGAGCTTATGGTTATAGCTAGCGTTGTGACTGCAACGCCGGAGGTCAAGAACCCCACTGTCACTGGTGGAACCGATGGTTCACTCTCGATCATTACCACTCCGTCTGAACGACCCACTGGCAGATATCTTCAGCCGGTCCAATTGTTCCATACAACCGATATATTGCCACTATCCCTCCTCGGCCATCGTAGATATCATTCATTGCCCCTTCGAACCAATTCGAGTTGGCGGCCCTCTGTCATAACAGGAGTGGAGACCGGTGAGACCCTGACACCAGGCCTGAGTTACGTGAATCGACTGGATTGGAAAGTTCCCAGTATTCACACTCATTTTGCAGACAGAAATGATCAGGATAAGGGTCCAGCGGAACAGACACGGTGGTGCCGCGACATTTGCGGAGCATCATTCAGTCGGAGAAACGATTTGCTCGGTGAGTATCATAGTTGGTCAACTTTCTTTCCTGGTCTATGGAGCTGAACTGCACTTGCCATATAGGTCACATGATACAATCGGGCTGTGATTCGATCTCTAGTTCTGAGGAGAAGCCATTTCCTTGTCATCAATGCGACAAGACATTCCCTAAGAAGAGCGACCTCAACCGACACATGCGCAATATGCATAGAGAAAGTGCTTCTACGTCAGCCATCGAAGATCGTTTGTCCCCATTTCGTTAGTAGTGGTGACTATTACTGAGTTTTACCCATGCAGAGCCACCCAGTCAAACATCATCTATCAGTATCGACCCTCCACCACCGTATCCTGGAAGTACCAATGATGACTTTTTGATGAACTGGGGAGGCGGGGAGTATGATCCTGACATCTTCCGACCATAAGTTTATAGCATCCTATCGATGCTAGGGCGTCGCGAGTTTGGAACTCTCTCTGGTCTAATTCTTGAGTGTCTAAAGGAGAATTTCGTCGATGATATTATTCTGAAGGAATGGAATGTTTGGTCGCATAGTTGTGATAATGGTGTGTATATCACGTAGACTTATCAACAAGTGGAATTTTGTACCATACATGGGTCAAACGAACCGTAAATGCCCACCCCACCACCCCCTCACCCATCTCTTACACCATCTCCCAACAACATAACAAACCTTCACCCCACCAACCAATATCCAGCTCAAGGACAGAGCTCCGAACGCACCCACAGCCACATTCACCCCCAAACCCCAACCCAAGTTCCAGTCCAACTCCGACCGGAGTCCGAATCGGTTGAAGTCTAGTCCGAGGTGGATGATGTTCGGAAAGTCGAACGGGATAGACCCCGCCAGACGGATGGTGACGAATCCTTGGAAACCTGCTAGGGCCGAACGAAGGACTGTCAAACAGATGGTTAGACCGAGGGAAAGAGTGGAGGAAACGTCTAGTGGTAGGATCGTTCTGCACTGGGTGCAATGAATGATGTTCGGCAACGGCACATCACCAAAACATATAAAGAACAGTCATCAATCCACAAAACACACAAAGAACATCGAGGATTCTCAATGTTTGGAGAATTTTCGGACAGTGTTTGGAGGCCTACAATCAGTCTTTGCACCCAGTGCTGAGGAATTCAGGCTTGGGACGCCTAGCGTGACTCGAAGCGAGGTTAAGGTCGAAGCCGAATTTGTAATGGGATGGCAGTTGTGGCAGTGGTTTCTCGAATGTTTGAGGTACGCTTTGACGAGTACACCAGATGCAACGAACTCGATGGAGACCACTTTGATGGCGCCCACCACTCCGCCCAACGAGGGATTCAAGGGCGCGTTCACTAGTCCGGCATCGTGAAACGCCAGATATCCGTACAGCACGTATACTCCACATAGGAATGTAGTGATAGGTAGACGCAGTGCGAGTGCTCCGGCGTAGAGCCCGAATTTCGGAGGGGGGTCGATGTGCAATTCTTGCATTTCACATATGGATCATGAGGCGTGGGGAAGGGAGATCGGGTAGGAGAAGTTTCGAGAATCCGAATCTGTGCCTGGACGAGAAGGAGGATGGGAAGCAGAGAATCTTGGCGAGTTGGGCTCGGGTGGAGGTTCCATGTTAGGACGATCGGGATTGTGTTGACATGGCGGTGAACCAGAAAATAGATTTTTGTAGAGTGAGTGTCAAAGCCAGCGAGTCAAAGTGTAGAGGCCGAGGTACGAAGACGTACGAAGGTTGGAGGCTAAAGCGCTAAACGCTTGACGAGTGAAATCAAGGTCTTCGCTTTGATGGTTCCTGTGCACAAAGCCCACGAGTCTCCTGGGTGATTGGATCATCCCGGAACAATGAAGCCAGACGGAGTATTTTCAGCCGAGGAAAAAGCAAGACCTGCAATATTGCAGCTGGGGAGTTAGTGCGATTGAGATTGCCGGTTGATGTGATCCATCGGTGAAAACCAAAATGGGGGAGGGCGCGCAGGGGCATGGATGGATTGGATGGGGCGCGACTAAGGCGTTGGGGTACATTTACTCGCCTCCCCAATGTCGACGGCGTGTTGGGGACGGACCGCCTGAGTATCTGTGGGCACGACCGCTGACCTCGAAAAGATGTAGCTCGTCGATAATGCACAAATATTCCCATGATCCAAGGCGCCGGTGAGAACGTCGAGGGGAGTATCTGGTAAGCATCCAGCGATTTCCCTGTGAGCGACAGTCAGCAGTGAGAGCACCGACAGAATCCACCTCGGAGTTTGGGCTGTTGCCACGTGGGTGCCTGAACGTCATTGGATGGCCACTCCGAGTTTGCCCTCGCCGACATCACTCAAAAACTTTGAAAGTTCACTCCCACCCGCTCTTGCTCCTCTCTGCCACCTTCCTCTCTCTTTCTTCCCTCCTCCTTCCTCGTCCTCCCACTAAAATCAAAAGGATGTTCCGCCCTGCATTAAAACAAGTAATTGTCTTGCACTCTTCGTTTTGTTGGCAAATCGAAGGCTAAATTTGATATCACAGGCGCGCGTCACGCGTTCAGCGTTCTCGTCAGTCCGCTTCGCGTCCACCGGCTCACAAAGTCTCAAGGAGCGAATGCAACAGCTGATTCCCAAAGAGATTGAGAACGTACGTGTCTTTACCTTTTTAACCCCCCCTCTCTTCGCTTGGCACCTTGTGACCGCCGGCTTGCGCTTCTTGGGTGCCTGCACGCCAAAGTCTAATTCTTAACGTTAACTGTTCTTCTGTGAATAGGTCAAGGCCATCCGCGCTGAACATGGTAAAAAGTCTTTCGGACCCGTCACTGTTGACCAACTATATGGGTACGTCAACTCTTCTCTCGATTCCCACCCGCGCATATACTCACGTTTGAACCAAACAGCGGCATGAGAGGTCTTCCCGCTCTCATCTGGGACGGTTCAGTCCTCGACCCAGGTACGTCCATACTCTACTGCCTCTTCAGTGCGCACACACTCACCACCTCCACTTATAGAGGAAGGTATCCGATTCCGCAACTACACAATCCCCGATATCCAACGTCTCCTCCCCACCGCCCCCGGAGGCTCCGAGCCCCTCCCCGAAGGTCTCTTTTGGCTACTCCTCACAGGCGAAGTACCCACTCCCGAACAAGTCAAAGCTCTCAGCGCAGATTGGGCTTCGAGAGCTGAGATTCCGGGTTTCGTACAAGAATTGATTGATAGGTGTCCGCCGACTTTACATCCTATGAGTCAGTTTAGTTTGGCTGTTACTGCTGTGAGTGACGTTTTGGAGTTGAATTTGTGGGATGTATGCTGATGGAGATGAGGTAGTTGAACCATGATTCGGCGTTTGCGAAAGCTTATGCGAATGGGATCTCGAAGAAGGAATATTGGGGACCTGTGTTTGAGGATTG
The DNA here is from genome assembly GCA_000697665.1 of Jaapia argillacea MUCL 33604. Lineage (NCBI taxonomy): Eukaryota > Fungi > Basidiomycota > Agaricomycetes > Jaapiales > Jaapiaceae > Jaapia > Jaapia argillacea. The sequence continues at coordinate 342,724 of KL197735.1, read as the reverse complement.
CATGGATTTGTACGTTCTTTCCTCATTCCTCCTCCACCACTCTGCTGTACATCCTTCTGAAACCAATACTAACTCAAACCCAACCCTAGGATCGCCAAACTCCCCGCTATTGCAGGCCGTATCTACCAAAACGTCTACGGCCAGAAGAACCTCCCTCCCATCGACCCCACCAAGGATTACTCCGCCAACCTTGCTACATTACTCGGGTTCGGAGATAACGAAGGTTTCGTCGAATTATTACGACTTTACGTCACCATCCACAGGCAAGTACCCTCCCTCTCCCCCACCTACCCACCACCCCTAACCTACTTTGTCCTGGGGTGAAACAGTGATCACGAAGGAGGCAACGTTTCAGCACACACTGGCAAGTTGGTCGGATCAGCATTATCAGACCCTTTCCTTTCGTTTGCTGCCTCTTTGAATGGATTGGCTGGACCGCTTCATGGGTTGGCGAATCAGGAAGTGTTGGTTTGGTTGACGAAGATGCAGGAGAAGATTGGGGAGGATGCTACTGATGAGGCTGTTAAGGAGTATGTTTGGTCGACGCTGAAGGGTGGACAGGTCGTCCCTGGGTGAGTTGTTTGATTCTTTGGGGCTGTATGGTGGCTATATGCTCCTGGATATGCGTTCAACTTGACACTTATTGACGATCTTTGGTTTAGGTATGGACATGCTGTGTTGAGGAAGACGGATCCTAGGTACATGGCTCAGAGGGAGTTCGCTTTGAAGCACTTGCCCGAGGATAAGCTGTTCAAGTTGGTGGGACAGGTTTATGAGATCGTCCCTGGTGTTTTGTTGGAGGTACGTTTCTTCCATCTCTTCCCATTCCTGACCCACAACTCACCAATGTCTCGTTGTGTAGGCTGGCAAAGCCAAGAACCCCTGGCCTAACGTCGACGCCCACTCTGGTGTGCTCCTCACTCATTACGGATTGAACCAAATGCAGTTCTATACCGTCTTGTTTGGTATTTCGAGAGCGTTTGGTGTTGCTGCTCAGTTGATCTGGGATAGGGCTTTGGGTGCTCGTGAGTTTCTTTCCTCTTCTATTTCGCTTGATTGGTACTGATGATGGTTGTGTGTTTAGCTTTGGAGAGGCCCAAGTCGTATTCGAGTGAAATTATCAAGAAGATGTTCACTGGGAAGAACTGAGTGGGCGGTGGAGGGTAGTTTTGGTGATCCATAGACGTTTTGAGCCACACGTACACATGCACATTAATCGATCCTTAATAGTTTTCAAACTTATGCACGCTGTCCCTGTTTTTTTGGTGCTTTGTTGATACCTGGTATTGGCGAGATGCTTGACGCTGTCTTTGCTCTTTGGTTTTGTTGTTGGAGTTCGTTGGTATGGCATAGACGGTTTTGTGACACTTTTTTGGGTGGACACTTTTGTTGCGACTGCCAGTCTCGCAGTTGATGTCCGACAGTTGGAGAGGGGCTACGGCTCTCACCGCTGGAAACGAGATATCGACGGCGCCCAAGGGGAATGTTACCGGTACCCTAGTTGATGTGTGCAAACTTGAGAAACGTGCCCATAGATGTTCATGGGAGCGGATGTTCACTCAAGTCGTCGAGTGTGTTGGGCCCCGATCACGAGGAAAGGCTTACACTATGAATCCAAGGAGTATAACGTGACCGTGTAGACCAATCGAAGATCGGTGAATACATCGATAATCTCCAGGATCAAGGAGAAAGCCAAGCCTAGTTCGATCAAACACCAGCAGGACCTGTTGGGAGAACCATCGCACAACCAAAGGGCTCGAAGATCTTGTAAACACCGCCAATCAGGGTATTGACGTTTTGAAGCAACGTTCCTGTGGTGTTGAGTAAGATAGCAGGAACGTTCTGGCTCGCGAGGTTGGCGTAGAGACCGCAGATCTAAAGAGCAGGGGCGAAAGAAATCAGTGGCGACTTCTGCTTTGGTATGAGGAGTACGCTTACACCGGAGGCGCTGGTAGGGTCAGTGACATATACACCTGAAGAATTCTTGGCTCCTGCGGGAACGGGATGAGGGGCTTCTATTTGGCCTGCAGCGGTGATTACCCCTGCGAAAGTGAATGGGGTTGCACGGCGATACCATCCTTCGGGGAAAGTTTCGTTCCGGAAGAAGGAGTTCATGACGGGGACGGTGAGATTGCCTTCCTTTGCTAGAGAATAGGTGGAAGCCTCAGCTTGTTGATCAGGCGCGGTGATAGAATGGGGATTTACCGTTGGGGAAGAAGTTGAGGGTGAACCCCGCCTCGCCGTAGCCGAAGCCATGTCTGTCACAAATTTCTCCGTCAGAAGGACCGCGAACGGGGAGTGAAATGGACAGACCTCCCAGAATGAAAGGTCAACTAGTAAATCAGTTAGTGGGAGAGTTCGACAGCAATGCGGTGTGGGCGTACATTGGGGTTGCGAAGGTAAGAATCTTCGAAGCGAGCATATCGGTACTGTTCAAATACAGCCTCGGTAACGATGTTGCCGTCCGAGTAATTCGCAACATAGGTGAGAAGCTAAGACAAGTCAGGTCAGGCTGTCAAGGATCTGGAGGGTGACGTACGTTATCGTACATGTCAGGCTGGAAGTGGATATTATCCCCAAGGGCGTAGTCTTGACGAGTCATGGAGACGTCTCCTATAGACAGGTCAATCATGATTGATAGTACTGTATGGATCAAGGCCCACCTTCGAAGCGGCCATGCTTTCCAAGGCCTCCGGGGATACCGTCCAAGTTTCCGGGCAACGGAGGGACCAATGGAGACTCTAGGCCAAGGGACACTAGGTCGAGGAGTACGTTTCCTCTTGAGAGCTAAAGAATGAGTCAGCCCGACGGACTACAGGAGTAGGTGACTCAGAAGTATGTCGTACCAGGGCAAAGGAAGCGAGGGCCACCGAGAAGTTGTAGTCGACATTGAATGCTTCTTGGGCGCCATTGATGATATCAGCCGAACTGACAATACCACTGAAAGCACCGTAATGTCAACACAGATCGGTGATCGTCAGATTACCCGCCCAACATACTTGCGAGGCAAATATCCATGATTTGCCTAGACCAGTGATAGAAATAAAGGGTGAGAAAAGAAGATCGGAAATAGGCTTGAATTGTTTGGGAATCGCACCATCGTGTTCAACCCAGCTATAGCCGGAGCTCAGCAAAATATCAGTGACAAGAATATGGAGTACGAACGGCACGGTCCTCGTTGATCCAAAGGACCAGGGGGAATGTAAGGGTGGGCCGCATCTGCTCGCAGTTGAGTCACTACAAATGGATCCACAAATCAAGCTGAACTACCCGGGATGAGTATGCTTCCAGCATTCGCTAGTGGTGGAGGGAAGGTGATTGGTTCGCCCCCCCAGAAGGCTGCCTCGTATGCAGGGTAGGCAAGAGACTGAAGAGCCCAAGCGGAAATTAAGACAGTCTGGAAAAGCATCTTGTGTAGAGGACGAGGTTTCAAGCCCTTTCACTGAGGCTTTTATGTGCTCCGACGGCAGAAGGTCGGAAGCTATGTACCGAAGGAATCCGCTGTGAGAACTTCGATGGGGCGTCGGGCCATTCGCGACAACGAAAAACCACCATGGATGGGAAGATCGCAGCGGTGGACGGGTAGGTAGCGGAGAGCCACAACCGCATACTCCAACAGCATGTGGGTGGAATGCTCCAAATGTACAAGCCACCGGGACGATCCTGGCGACTGGGACTTGAGTAAACCGAAGTGCTCCATCGATATCATACGTCGTGAATTCAAGAGTCTTCAGCTCAGAATAGTTTGGTTTCGTGTAGTGCACATGGTGGCTTGTGCTTTATTGGTAAGATATATCGAGTATGAAACTGCCACTGGCAGGAAGCAATGCACCACCTATTTCAGGCTCGAGGGGTGGTTTGAGGGGAAGACGGGAAGACTGGGTTTGTGTGTGTGCGGGGATTTGATTGTCCGGAAGTCTAAAACAAATTACGAGATACTGCCTGAGCTTGAGGCCTTAGGCGGCTTCGACTTCAACTTGCGTTGACCAATGTGTCCATTTGGAAGCTTTGAACTATGCTATTCCGAGTCCACGGATGGACAAGACTCCGACTCACTGCAGACGAGGGCCAATAAACCATCCCGGCATATTGTTTACATGTACATTTCCGAATTCATAAGGTTTCCGGTGCTATGTCCCCTCGACATTCCCTTTCGAATGGTTAAAATATGTGAATAGGTATGGCTGCCCAACATATCCAAATCGCATGTTTAAAATATGATGGTGAAAAATTACTATATTTGGCAGTCATGTTACTATATTAGGAAGGTGTTCGCACAGAATATTTTAAATACGTGATTTGAATATGCTGGGAAGCCATAGTTATTCAGATATTTTAACCACTCGAAACGGAATGTCGAGGGGATATAGCACCGGGAACCTTATGAATTCGGAAATGGATATGTCAACGATATGATGAGATGGCTTATTGGCCGTCGTCTGCAGTGACTAGCACGAGACTCCGACGGTGATGTCGACCTTCACGGATGGGGCCTTGTATCACCAGTTTTCCGGTTCACGGACTTCGAAGAGACGGTGAGTCGTATTCCGTGGAAAATATACGACTGTAATTTGCTGTCGTGGTGTCGGCCTACCTCCCATACAAACTCCGACGACTCGGACGCTGCAATGGCTCCAACAGACAACGAGAGGTTCAACAGTCGATGGGTAATGGCGCGGCTGCATGCGTGGAAGGTAGACTGCTCCCTCCGGTTGAGGTAATTTATTCAGCAATCGCAGGTGAGTATTTAGGTTGGTCTTTTCCAGCAGATTACAAATCGATAGTCAGGTTGCAAAACCCACAGAGACGCACAGAATTGACTTTCCGCTGTTAGCCGCGAGCAAAACGAACCGAAAGCAGTAATTCTCATCAATTCTGAGGTCGCTTCACCTGCAGAGGACTCCGACGACACCGCTAACGGTCGGGCATCAATATTTGCTGTGTGTAGATCTTTTGTCGACCTGACTATCGATTTGTAACTTGCTGTCACATTGCATCGACCACCAATCCCCCGCCGGCCTTTTGATTCGATTCGAATCCCCCTCCCCGGAATTTCAGCAATTGCAGAACATCCTCCAGAGAGACTGGCCGAGCTAGTTTGCAGTCAATTATTCGAAGGACGCCGCGATGTTCCACGGACAATAACCCAATTCCGTCTCATGTATGGAGGCCTTGACGTTGCACCTCCTGCTTAACGAGTGCGATTAGGCTTCAACTTCGTCACCATATCCCACTACCATAACGCGAGGTCCAGAGTCTAACAGAGTATTTGATCGAAAAGAACTAGCTTGTCGAGTTGCAGATTCTATTCTAATCGTGCACTTGTCTATATCAGCGACGGACCTCCGCGAAGTAGCCAACAACGTAGAAAGAGTACGGGAGTTCTCAATGTCCACAAGGTGTAAAATGAATAGTCCAAGTCTGTTCTCAGTGTAGAAAGTCCGACAAGTCGTCATAATCAAACCCCAGCAGGGCCGGAGGGTTCCACCAGAGAACAACCAAAGGGTGCGAAGAGGTTGTAGATACCTCCGATAAAGGTGTCGACGTTCTGCCGGAGCGTTCCAGTAGTGTTGAGTAAGACGGCTGGCACATTGTCGCCTGCGAGATTGAGGTAAAGACCGCAGCCCTTGAAAGCGAGAACAAACGTCGATGTCAGCTTCGGTCCTCCTGCGTATGACATTGTGCAATACACTCACGGTGTCGACATAAATTGCCCCATCGGGAACGTACACGCCAGAAGTGTTCTTGGCTCCCGCAGGGACCGGATACGGAGCTTCGACCTCATTTGCAGCGTTGCTGACATCGGCGAATGTGAAACGCGTGGCACGACGGTACCATCCTTCCGGGAACCTTTCATTTTGGAAGAACGAGTTCATTACTGGGACGGTGAGATTTCCTTCCTTGGCTAGAAAGACGGAATTATGAGTGCAAGCACTGTTCGAGAATTTCAACGGACATACCATTGGGGAAGAAGTTGAGGGTAAATCCTGCTTCGCCATAGCCGAAACCATGCCTGTTGTGAGTATCATAGTTAGCACCCGATTAATCTCGCAAGAACTGGGACAAACCTTCCGACATGGAATGTCAACTATCGAAGAACGTGAGTATGGTCAAAGAAAATTTTGCGTGGAAGACTTACGTTAGGATTGCGAAGGTAAGAGTCCACGAACCGAGCATACCGGTACTCTTGGAAAACCCTCTCGGACACGACGTTCCCATCGGAGTAGTTCGAAACGTAGGTCAGGAGCTAACGGTGAGTTAAAAATTAGAACGAGGTGTGGGTACAAGCAAGTCAAAAGGTTGACTGACATTATCGTACATGTCCTGCTGGAAGTGAACGTTGTCACCCAGGTCAAAATCCTGACGGGTCATGGAGACGTCCCCTACAGAATACCAGTGAGAACGGTCCTACTCGCCGAGTCAGGCTGAAGATATACCTTCGAATCGTCCGTGCTTGCCTAATCCACCAGGTGTTCCATCGATATTCCCAGGCAAGGGAGGAACAAGAGGAGACTCCAGCCCGAGGGAGACTCGATCCAACAAGACATTCCCTCTGGAAAGCTGAAGAGACAATAAGCCTTGGTAAGTCGAGGGAATGTGGCGTAAGGCGTACCAGCGCAAAAGACGCGAGGGCGACGGAAAAGTTGTAATCCACATTGAAAGCTTCCTGTGCACCATTTATGATATCGGCGGAGCTGACAATACCACTAGAGAATAATATCGTTAGGCGACGCGAATCTGGCGGGGAAACGATGCACGGACTTGCGAGGTAAGTATCCATGGTTTGCCTGGAACAACGAGCGACAGAAATCAGGACACTGGTATTTACATAGAGGTGGAGACATTGTACCATAGTATTTAAACCAGCTGCGATGAGATCATCATCAGATAGTTGAATTATAGAGGCACGAAGGTGAATACGCACGGCATGGTCCCCGCTGATCCGACGGACCAGGAGGGATGTACGGGTGGGCCGCATCTACTTCAAATCAGTTTCGCCAGTATTGACAGTTTTCAAAACGCACTCACCTGGTATAAGTATGCTTCCGGAGTTTGGCAGCGGCGGGGGAAAAGTGATTGGTTGGCCCTGTGCCAGGGCAGCTTCATACGCAGGATACGCAAAAGCACTGACCACCCAAGCCGAAAGTAACGCAGTACGGAAAAGCATCTTGCAAAAGGACAATGATTGGAGCTCTTTTGCAAGATGGCCTTTATACTTTGCAGGGCATATTTTTGGAACCGCAAAACAGCCAAAGATCCAACCTTACGGAAGTTCTCCTCGATGGGGGCCGCTAACCCGGCACCAACGAAACGTCCGCAGCTATCGAGAGGCTGTAAGCGCAGTCTCCTGGCAGCATAATAACCGCAGCTCTTGTCGAACATGTGGGCGTCACGAGATCAAAAAGACGGACTGGTTCGAAGGATCTTGGTAAATGCGCAGAGTATACACTGCTATGCACCTTGATTGTTTGATCTATGAATAGTTCGAATCGGAAATAGCCAGTAAACGCATGGTGACCTGGACAACGCAGTGGACGTTGCTCGGAAAAAAATATGTATAATTCCATTATTTGGGAGGAAGAAACCCAGGACGAAGAATCAATTTCCACGAGGGGACGTGTGGCCGGCGTTGCCACCGGTCAGAGTTGTCTCCGAGGTTGGGTTTTGCTTGTAAAGGTGAAACGACTGTCGAATACTGGTGCGAATGGACCGTGATAATGCCCGGGCCGTCATTGGACTGATCCTGATCGTCGCTGGCTTGGCAATGGGTGTGAACATTAACGATGCAGATTCACCGAATATTATGTATCTTAGTAGCTCACTTCAGGCGGGTATAGCAGGCCAGACTGCGCTGCGCAGCTGTTGCCATTGGTTCAACTTCCGTCTATGCCGGACTGTGTGGCTCGGAGCCTGGTGTTGAACGTGCCGCAGGCTAACCTCCACAGTGTGCGGTGTATGTCTTCGGTGATGGTAGTGGGTCTTGAGGTCCCCCTCATCTAGTCTATCGTTCTGTTCGTTGCATCACGAGGGGTAAGTCAGTTAGTAGAGAAGGATGGAGACGAAAGGTTTAGGTCACCGTGTCGGATTGTTGGGAGGTTCTTCAACTTCAAGTCCCCGAATCGATCCTCGCGGCGCCGCGAGACGTACGGCCGCGGGCCGCGGCCATAGGACTTCGACCGCAACGTGTCTACCCCAAGTCTACCCAGATGATCCATCCTCAGGCTGTCTCTCCTCATACATCTTCGCTGGCAACCGCAACACATTTGACCTAGGCATTTGAGCAGTTGTGTCCAAAGCGATAAATGCATGAAAATTTCCGTGGTGTCGGTGGTATATGTTCGTGGCCGCATCTTTGAGTTGGACTCGTAATCATGAGGCTGGACTCGCTGGCAACTCGTGAACTCAGTTCCCTCGCTATCTAAAACTGCTTCAAGATGATGGGATGAAGATTCTCAACGAAGCGGTCTGGAAGTGGCACGACGACACTGCCCCCCCCCTCTGAGGGCGTACTCCGGAACTGTCAGGTTATTGATCCTACCCGCAGCTGCGGTCGACAGGTTCGTGGGCGGTCCGTCCCTAACCAGCGTCGGTACCCAACGTCCTAGTCGCGCCTCATCCAATCCATCCATGCCTCTGCGCGCCTGCTCCCACCCGAGCCTTCACTGATGCATCCACATCCGTCGATGGCAATGAACGTCAGTCTCACTGCCCCCGGGCCCCAAGCTGCTTCGCGTAGCTTTTTTTTCTCCTCAGCTCGAGAGCTTCTCCTTTGTTTCGTTCCGCTGGGGTGGTCCGATCGCCCAGGGGGCTCTTGAGCTTTGTGCGCAGGAACCATCAAAGCGAAAGCCTTGATTTCACTCGTCAAGCTTTTAGCGCTTTAGCCTCCAACCTTCAGACGTCCTAAGCTTGGTACCTCGGTCTCTACACTTTGACCAGTTAGCTTTGACACCCACTCTACAAAATCTTCACTCGTTCACCACCATGTCAACACAACCCCCACCAAAGTCCCAACTCCGAAGTTCCAGCTGTTCCCCAATTCCCAGACAATGCCCACCAACACCTACTTCTTCCCCGCCTCCCGCCAACCCGCAACCCCAGCTTCACAACCAAACCGACACATCCTCCTCATAGAAAAAGTCTTCTTAACATGGAACCTCCACCCCGGAGCCCAACTAGCCAAGATCCTCCGCTCTCCCTCCTCTTTCTCATCCAGGTACAAACTCGCAGTCTCGAAACTTCTCCTACCTCGAGCTTCCCTTCCCACCCCTTCGACAAACCCTCACGATTCACATGTAAAATGCGTGAAATGCGCGCCAACCTTCCTCCGAAAACTCGGGCTCTACGCCGGAGCGCTCGCACTTCGCCTACCCGTCACTTCCTTCCTATGTGGAGTGTACGCGCTATACGGATACACAGCGTTTCACGATGCCGGACTAGTGAACGGACCCCCGAATCCCTTGTTAGGCGGAGTGGTAGGCGCCATCGGAGGTGCCACCATCGAGCTCGTTACATCTGGTGTACTCGTCAAATCGTATATCAAACAATCGAGAAAGCATTGCCGCCACTCCCTTCCCATTACAAATTTGGTTTCGACCTTAACCTCCACTTCGAGTCACGCTGTGCGTCCCAAGCCCGAATTCCTTGGGACGATACTACCTCTAGATTTTTCTTCCACTCCTTCCCTGGGTCGAACCATGTGGTTAACGGTCCTTCGTTCAGCATTGGCAGGTTTCCAGGGGTTCCTCGTTATTCGTCTAGCAAAATTTATCCCATTCGACTTTCCAAATGTCCGCCACCTCGGACTAGACTTCAACCGATTGGGACTCTGGTCGGAGTTGGACTGGAACTTGGGTTGGGGTTTGGGGATGAACGTCGCTATGGGAGCATTCGGAGCTCTGTCGTTGAGTTGGATACTGGTTGGTGGGGTGAGGGTTCTTATACTGTAGGGAGATGGTGTAGACGATGGGCGAGGGGGGGGTGGGGTGGGCATTTGAACTTCGCTTGATTGATGTTTGGTGCAAAATCATCTCTTCTCCCTGAGACATGTACCTAGAGTGTTATTCGCAAAATTCCCTCCACGATCTGTCTTGCTCCCTGTCTGTCGTCTCAAATGTTCGCGCTGGGGTGCCCCGACGAAATGCTCTTATAGAGTACAGTCAGACCAGAGCATACACCTTGACATCCGTACATCCCATGTAACACTCCCTTCACAAGTTTCCCTAGGACACAGCAAACTCCTCGTTGGACGCTAACTTCCCTCCTCCCGAGGAGATCCAAGTTCATCGAGCCTAATAATGTCGCCATGTATGATTCAACTACTTCTCGGAGAGATACACGAAAGCAGAATAACGACCTGTGTGATACATATACATGAAGATTGTCGAACAAGGACACTTGCACAGTCCATGCCACCTCTGCAAACGAAATGGGAGTCAAACAACGAAAGGTTCAACCGGCGCCACCCTGCGAGTCCGGTCTCCATGGCGAATCACCCTGTGCCTCTTGAGGTCGGACTGCTGAACGAATGCACTGGGGCATTCATGACAATGATACGGCTTTTCACCGAGGTGAATTCGTGTGTGATCTGTGTGGCGAAGGCAGTTCAGCTTTATAGATCAAGATAAGAGGTGACACACTATACTCACCAAGCAGATTTTCCCGCTTTATGAATGAGAGATTGCACGTTTGGCAGACAAACCGGGCTTGATGGGACTTCCGCCTCCGTGGTCTATTCCCCCCGATGACAGCAGGGCTGATCAAAGGGAGAGGAGACTCGGAGAATAGTGGTCTTAAGGAGCAATCCGGGTCACTGGCTGTCATTACGAGCTCAAGGAGGGAGGCACTCTCGGACAACGTGGAAGGACGGTCTCCGGGACTTTGTGCAAGGCACTGGAGGATGACTGTCCAAAGTTTGTCCAAAACCATCTGCCGAGCAGGTTCACAGAGGTCTGGCCGGGTGGGTTGCATGGTCGACTGAGATGTGGCAACTGTCATCAAAAATTCCACGTCGCTTGAGACATCGGAGAAGGGTCGTTCTCCTGTCAGCACCTGGGTACGGAAAACGTCAACGGGTTGGACGGTCGGAAGAAAGGAATATCGATTTGGTAAAACCCACTTCCAAGCAAACACAACCAAATGCATACGCGTCGCTAGCGAAAGTTCTCTGAAAAGACATTCCGAACTTCTCGGGGGCGAGAAGCTCAGGAGACATCCATCTCGTGCTGTCATCACGATGCCACAACTTTTGTTGCGTCGGCGAAGTTTGTAAGACCAAAATCTGCCAAGAGTACATGGCAGGAATCATCCAGGAAGATATTTCCCTAACAAACTGATTAGTTAAGACTGACTTCCGCTAGAAGAACTTGTACACCTACACCTCGTAAATCGCCATGAACAACATTTTGCTTGTGCAAATATTGGAGACCTTCCGAAACCTCGATGAGCTAGAGACCGTATTCACCATCAAGTCAGCGGCGAATAGATGTCACGAACCACTCGACGGGTGTCCAAGCTTCCAAGCCCATTTCTTGCCAGATATGTCATGATGTCGCGGTTCGCCATCCATGGAGAGACGATACAAACATGCGGCGCAAACGATTCTGCATCCATACCAAGAAAAGGGAGGACACGCGGGTGCCGAAGCCGGTACCAAATTAGGGCCTCTCAGAAGAACATCTAATGCTCGAGCTATTCAACGAGACAGGAAGCAACGCATGAATCGCGTCTATCTCACCTTTTTTATCCTGACTTTCTCTTGTGGACCTTGAAACATTCGGAAACGTTTGAGTGCGACATCATGGTGCGTGTATTTTGCAATGAAGATATCGGCGAAACCTCCACCACCAACGTGGTTGCTGTTCGACGTGACGATGCCTCTGAGGAGTAGGGAGGTGGGGAGCTTTTCGCTGGCCTGTGAGAGATTAATTGACAACCGGTGGACACTGCGACGAAGATCGTTATCGATCGGAAAGCTATCAATGACCTGGGAAAAGTAAAACCAATATCTTCAGTGGGAGAGTTCCAAGTGCACCAAGCCACTTACATCCTGCAAGAGAACCAGAAACCACTCTGCATTTTCATTCTCTAATGACAGCACCTCTTTTTTGTGCGATTCCAATTGTAACACCGATTGGATTCGATTGAGTATCTGAGCTTCATCATCACGCAGTGCGTCGCAAACGACACCTTTGTCGAGTTTGAAAAAGGTGAGGACCTATCAAAATAGTCAGAAGAATCAAATCACGCCGGAAACCACGGGTGAGAACTTCGTGTAAGAACATCCGAAATCGTGGACTGAGAAGGAGAATATGTATGTCACTGGTTGCCGCACGGAGGTCGTGAATCCACTGCGTCATAAGACGGACATATCTGCGTCCCTGAGCGCATGGGAATAAGTCGAGTGTCGTATGGAGACCGACCTTATACGATCATCAGACGCCACGGGCGCCGCTACATTCATCAATTGACCGACTGCGAGAAAGGAGCATTTCTAGATCGTGGCAGTGGAATGAGCGAGGGGAGATGCATATGTTTCAAGATGTTGGTGAGGACTGATGCGCTCACCCGATACAAGGATGGAAATGTGATGATGCTCAGGTATCGCTCAGGGGAGATTTGAACCGCTGGCGAGAATTGGGTGTTTTCTCGGGAGGACATTGGAATCCGATGGATTATCACTTGGGAACACTCGAAGTCGCTATGTCGATGCGTGTGCACAGCTTGAGAGTTCAAAGCAGTGTAGCACTGCACAAACTTGTTGGTTCAGCGTCAGTGTCGGGCGCTTTAGCTCACACGCCATTTGGCTCCAGCAAGTATCAGAAGTCGAGCGCGCATCGTGGAACTTCAAGCAAGTTTTCTGTCAAGGCTGATTCGGCCTCAGACTGAGGTTGGCCGGGAGACCCAGATAAGTTGGACAGCGTTCAAATTTCAAATCTCAATTTGCCATACAATAGATCTCAATCCTCATTCGAATCACCAGAGTGTTCGCGTCACGTGCCAGAGCATGTATACAATTACCCCTCCGAGGCGTTCGAACATCCGTGTGCATCATCCACCACCGTTTATCCGTTGCTTTCGAACTGAATTCTCCGCCGTACTGCGTGGTTCCAAATCTCCAGGCTCCTTCAAGGTCAAGAGTCAGGTGCCCTAATAGAGTGGATCGCAGAGACTAGGTCATAGTCCCTCCGTTCTTCGCCCACAGTAATTTGACACGTCGCACCCCAACCAAACCACCTGATGCCCCTGCGCGCCTTGCTCCGATGGAGAGTCCACATCCACCAACCGGTCATCGATGGCAATGGACTTCAGTTTCACTGGCCCCCAAGCTGCTTTGCACAGCGTTGTTTTCTCCTCGCCTGAATAGACCCTGTTTTGTTCTATTCCACGGGGACGATCTAATTACCCGGGAGACCCGTGAGCTTTGCCCGAGGTTCATGCAGGAACCATAAAGCGAAGACGTTGACTTCGCTCGTCAAGCTTTGAGCGCTTTGGCCTCCAACCTTCTGACGTCTTATCTTGGTACCTCGGCCTCAACACTTTGACTGGCTGGTTTTGACACCCATTCCGCAAAACCCTCGCTCACTCAGCACCATGTCCTACCACAATCAACACAACCCCCACCAAAACCTCAACTTCCAAACCCAAGCTGTTCCCCAATCCCCAAACAACCCCCACCAACCCCTACTTCCTCTCCATCTCCCGCCAACCCGCAACTCCAACTGCACAACCAAACCGACACATCCTCCCCATAGAAAAAGTCTTCCTAACATGGAACCTCCACCCCCGAGTCCAACTCGCCAGGATCCTCTGCTCTCCCTCCTCTTTCTCATCCAGGCACAGATTCGGATTCTCGAAACCCCTCCTACCCCGAGCTCTCTTTCCCACCCCTTCGACGAACCTCACGATCTACCTAGAAAATGCAAGAATTGCAGACCGAACTTCCTCCAAAAACTCAGGCTCTACGCTGGAGCGCTCACACTTCTCCTTCCTATCACTTCATTCCTATGTGGAGTGTACGCGCTATACGGATACATCGCATTTCGCGATACCGGACTGGTGCACACACCTCCGAATCCCTTGTCGGGAGGAGTGGTAGGAGCCATCGGAGGTGCCACCATCGACCTCATCACATCTGGTGTGCTCGTCAAAGCGTACATCAAACATTCGAGAAAGCACTCCCACCACTGCCTTCCCATTATAAAATCGACTTCGACCTTAACCTTGACTTCGAGTCACGCTAAGCGTCCCAAGCCCGAATTCCTCAGGACGATCATCTCGCTAGGTTTTTCCTCCACCGCTTCCCTAGGTCGAACCATCTAGTTGACGGTCCTTCGTTCGGCCCTGGCATCTTTTCAAGGATTCTTCGTCCTTCGTCCAGCGAAATCTATCCCTTTCGACTTTCCGAACATTGACTACCTCGGACTAGCCTTCAACCAATTCGGACTGGAGTTGGAGTGTAACCTGGGCTCGGGCTTGGGGATGAACGTAGCAGCGGGTGCGTTTGGAGCTCTGTCGTTGAGTTGGATATTAGTTGGTGGGGTGAGGGTTTGTTATGCTGTTGGGAGATGGTGTAGACGATGGGCGAGAAGGAGGTGGGGTGGGCATCGAACTTCGCTTGACTGATGTTGGTCCAATGTAATCATCTCCTCTCGTGGAGGCCTGTATGTAGCCAGAGCTAATCGCAAAACTCCCTCCACGATCTGTCTTGCTCCCTTTCATGGATGCATTTGCCATTCAGGCAACTGCGACCTTCATTCCATGCGCATCATCTCAAACATCCATATCATGCTGGGAATCTCACGACGAAATGTTAAAGTTAGACAAGTATCCCTATGATAGGATACTTCTCGTTGAATGCTAACCTCCCTTTTCCTCCTGAGGACATTCAAGTTCATCGAGCCCAAAGACGTCAACGACTATAATTTAACCAGACTGGAGGGATACATAAAAGCAGAATAACGACTAATGTGATACATACACATCAAGATTGGGGGACAAATGTCTATGGGGCTGTGCATTCCTTACAACATGAAGGATCCAGAAACCAGCTTAGGTCCGACTCTGCATATGAAGTGTAGGGATTATTGAGACCACCTATGCTAATAAAATGGGGGAAAACGACGAAGTCTCAGTTGGTGGTTTGATAGCGCTGTATCCGTGCACGTCGCGCCAGTGCCGGCGGTTGTCAGACTGCCGACTCAGTATTTGATCGCATTCAGGGCGACGATGTCCCCACCCCCAACTCATGTTTTTTCACATGCTCTGTGTTGCAGGGGCAATTCAGTTCTATAGATCAGAAAAAGAAGTAACATGGTACAATACTCACCGTCAAAACTAGCCTTCCTTTCAAACGAGGCAGTGCAGAAATCACAGAACCACTGGTGATCGATTAGCCGCCGCCGCTTCGAGTCCGAATATATGGGTTCTGACAATATGCCGTATAAGCGTCTGTTGGAGGGTGGTGATGGTGTACGAGCGACTGAAAAGTCTGCGGGGTCTATAATTATGGCTCGCGAGCGTTTGAATGCCCCAGTCAGCCGTACAGAAGGAGCAGGAATATTCGAGGGAGAGAACTTGCTTCCACCCGTGGCAGTGGGGGTGTTGACCTCCGACTCCTCAATGGTCACAACACCGGCTGCTGCCGCAATCTCAGGGGGGGAGTCAAAGTCCCACAACGTGGAAGGACGGGGCTCGATCCGACGCCCGGCCGATGTATGAAACTCGGCGGGTGAGCGTCGCGACGGTGCACGAGGGACTGAAACGTCCGCGGGGCCTGAGCGTTTGGGCGTGCTAATCAGCCCCACGGAAGGAGCAGGAATATTCGAGGGAGAGAATTGGCTTCCATGAGCGGCAGTGGGGATGTTGACCCCCGACCCCTCAATGGTCACAACGCCGGCTGCCGCCACAACCTCAGGGGAGGGGTCAGAGCACAGCATGGAAGGACGGGGCTCAATCCGCTGCCTCTCCGGTGTATGGAACTCGGCTAGTGAAGGTGGCGGCGGTGTACGAGCGACTGAAAAGTCTCCGGGATCTGTAATTGTGGCTCCCGAGCGTTTGTTCGTGTCGGTAAGCTGTTCAGAGGGAGCAGGAACATTCGAGAGAGAGAACTGGCTTCCATGAGTGGCAGTTGGGACGTTGACCTCCGGCTCTGTGGTCACAACGCCTGCTGCTGTCACGAGCTTAGGGAGGGAGCCAAAGTCGCACAATGAGGAAGGACGGTCTCTGGGATCTTGTTCAAGGCACCGGAGGATGAGTGGCCAAAGTTTGTCCAACACCATCTGCCGAAGACATTCCCCGAGGTCTGGTCGGGTGGGCTGTACTGTCGACTGAGATGTGAGAACTGCCATCAAAAAGTCCCCGTCGCTTGGGATATCCGAGAAGGGATGTTCTCCAGTCAGCACCTATGTACGGAAAAAGTCAATTAGGTGAATGGTCGGAAGAGAGGGTGTCACTTTGGTGATACACACTTCCAAACAAACACAGCCGAATGCATATACATCGCTAGCAAACGTTCTCCGAAAAGACATTCCGAACTTCTTGGGGGCGAGAAGCTCGGGAGACATCCACCTTGTGCTGCCATCACGATGGACCGTGGTTGCAATACGCGTTGCATCAACAAAGTTGGAAAGACCAAAATCTGCCAAGAGTACGTGGCAAGAATCGTCCAGGAAGATATTTCCCTGACAAACTGATTGGTAAAATTGATTTCCGGCCGAGACAAACACCTACGCCTCGTAAATCGCCGTGAACAACATTTTGCTTGTGCAAGTATTGGAGACCCTCCGAAACCTCCGTGAGCTAGAAAACATGTCATTTATAAATTCGACAGCCAACGGATATCACCAACCACTCGATGGGCGTTTAAACTTCCAAGTCCATTTCTCGCCAGATATTTCATGATGTCACCGTTCGATATCCACGGAGAGACGATACAGATGTGTGGCACAAATGATTCCGCATCTATCCCAAGAAATGGGAGGACTCGCGGGTGCCTAAGCCGGTGCCAAATTAGGGCCTCTCGGAAGAACATCTAATGATTTATTCAATGAGACGTGAACCAATGGATGATTCGCTCTTCTCACCTTTCTTATCCTAACTTTGTCTCGTGGACTTTGAAATATTCGGAAACGTTTGAGCGCGACGTCCTGTTGCGCGTATTCTCCGGTGAAGATGTCGGCGAACCCTCCCCCACCAACGTGACGGTCGCTCGACGTGACGATGCTTCTGAGGAGCAGGGAGGTGGGGAGCTTTTCGCTGGCTTGCGACAGCTTGATTGACAGCCGATGGACTGCATGGCGAAGATCGTTATCAATCGGAAAGCTATCAATGACCTAGGAGTAAAACCAATGCCTTCAGCAGGAGAATTCCAAGCGCACCAAACGACTCACATCCTGTAAGAGAACGAGAAACCGCTCCGCATTTTCATTTTCCAACGACAGCACCTCCGTTTTGCAGGACTCTGATCGCAACACCGACTGGAGCAGTTCGAGCACCTGCACTTCGTCATCACGCAGGGCGTCCCGAGTCATGTCTTCGTCAACTTTGAGAGAAGTAAGGACCTATCGAGTCCACATCAGTAGAAGTAAGTCGCGAAATGGCAGGTGAGGACCTCGTGTAAGAACATTCGAAATCGTTGACTGAGGAGAAGAATATGTACGTCGCCGGTTGTCTCACCAAGGTCGTGTATCCACTTCCTCATAGTACGGGCATATCTGCGCCCCTAAGCGCATGGGAATAAATTGAGTGTCATATGGATACCGACCTTGCGGTATCATCAGATACAACATCCACATTGCTCAATTGAACTACTGCAAGCGAGGCACAGTTCTAGATCGTAGCAGATGAGTCGTCGGGATGGTTTAATAAGCTGTGAGGGCTAATGGCTCACCCGATACAACGCCGGCAGTGAGAGAGTACTCAGGGATTGCTCTGACGAGGACTGGGACTCTTCTTGAGAGGACATTTGATTCGTAGGCCTTTTGACCCACGAGCACCAGTCGTTATTGTCGATGCGTGTCGGCAGAGTTGACAGCCAAGCAGCATGTACAGGAACGAACACAGCGAGAACTTGATGGTTCACTGAGCGGCGGCATTGGGTTACTATTTTAGACCGCCCATTGGTCAAGCGCCCGTCGTGGGATTCAAGTGTTCGCAACTGATTCGGATTGAATGAGCAAGTGCTGAGGTTCGACAAGGTTCAAGCTGTAGACCCTGCAGAAGCGACGCGTATGAAGGGCTTGAGGAAATCAGCAAACTCGTCCGACTAGTCCTGATGTGATTGCGGCTGGCTTGGATGACAATGTGTGGGGGCTGGTTGATCGGTGGCTTGAATCCTGCTGGTTTCAAGTCTAAGACCCCTGAATATTCGGATGTCAAACACTTCAACGACTCGCTGTATCGCTCGTCCGTCGACGAAAATTATTCCGTTGGTCCTGCTGGAGGACAAAACATTAGTATGTAGGCTGACCTAACTCAGTCTCGAACTTCAAGACGTCGCCGTTGTACAAGGTTGTACACTGCGTCTGTGATCAAATACATATATTGTAACTAATAAGCGTCGTCGGCTGGCGATAAAGGGAATACAGGAAGATTGTTGTAGGAACATACAATGAAACGGGTGCCATAGTGTATTGTAGGGGACAGACTAAAAAATAACCAAAATGCTTGCTACCAGAGTCGAACTGACTACGCAGCTCGGATGAATCCCTGAATGCTGTTAGACGGACGCGATAACCAACTACGCCATCAGACCTTGGCGTCAGATGGAAATAAAGCAGTTATGGCCACCAGCGATGCAATGAGGCGGGTGGCCGCATAAGTCCATCAAACTTCCAAAAGCAGCAACATGCCAGAAGCTCCCGCCCAACATTCTCTGATGCCTACGAAACTTGAAGAACTTCAAGAAGACGCCTTCCATGCACCTTTTCACCTTTTACGATGCCGACCGCCAGCCGACCCGCTGTTGCGAGCACAATGTTCATTTTTATCCCCGAAATAAATCATTCACTAGTTCTCCTCCCTCCATCTCCTAGTTTCATCACAGTTCCCCGTAATAGTCAGCGCAATGCTGCCCTATTCAAACACCATAGACCCCCTTACCGCCATAGAATCAAATGATACACTACAGTCTCAATCGCCCACACGGGTCCAGTTCCATCCTAATGTCAATGACAACAGCTCTTCGCCTCCTACGTCTTTGAAGATGAAGAGACTCGATAGTAGACTGTCGAACTTCTCTTACAACTCGAGCTCCAATTTGGTGACGCATGACTCGGTTGAAGAGGTTGGTGAGGGTTTCTGGGTCGGCCTGTGGAGGTGGCCTTCCAGGGCAAGGAGAAAGACGCCTCCTTCGAAGCCCTTTGACTTGGAGAAGAGAAGAGATGGGGATGCGCTCCCTGAAGATCAATCTGGCATCCTTGGCAGTGGCGAGGCTAGGAAGGCCTGGCACACCGGCTGGAGGGTGATCGTCCTCGGTTCTTGTGCGTATTTAGATGTCACTCTACCTTCGCTTGACTCACTTGGTGTGGTTGTACCAGGGTTTAATATTCTGCTTGTCCTAATACCAGCTTCTGTGAGTTCAGCTTCATCAGCTGCTCTGATTCTATCCTCATGTCCAGCATAGTGGGTCTTAGACATCACGTTGGACGACTCAAGTGCCATTGTGTTTATCTGTTAGTTCTCCCATCTTCCCTCTGTATGATCCAACTTGACAACTCTTTCAGTTTGTATCTTGTCTATGATCCCTCTCGTCAAGGTTCGTCTCGTGATATATATTTTTAGCTGAAAGTTCTTTACATCGTGTGTCACAGCTTCATGACCTTGCCACGAGTGACCTCGCCAGGCGCATTGGTGGCTCAAAGGCGGGTTTATTGAACGCCAGTATGGTAAGTAACTAGATTCCGTCCTCGAACACCCACCACTGACCGTTTTCTCTACCGCAGAGCAACATGTAAGTCATCAAGATACAACAATATCTCATCACCCCCCTGATAACATTTCTCGACCTTCTCAGAGTAGAACTCGTATTTG
The DNA here is from genome assembly GCA_000697665.1 of Jaapia argillacea MUCL 33604. Lineage (NCBI taxonomy): Eukaryota > Fungi > Basidiomycota > Agaricomycetes > Jaapiales > Jaapiaceae > Jaapia > Jaapia argillacea. Next base: position 322,696 of record KL197735.1, on the reverse strand, counting down.
CTGTGAGTGTCATTTGCACCTCTAATGGTAACGACCAGAGCTAAGAAAATCCTCCTCTTCTCAGATAAGCGCTCTGCGAAAGTGTGAGCTACGCGTGGTCCAATCCTCCTGTACGTTTTCGAGCCCAAACCCTTCGTTATGCGCGACTCACTATTTGTTGTCAGTGGTCGGCTCCATGTTGAGCAAGCAGCGTATGTCGTTGCCAATTCACATCACCGCCTTGCTAATACTCCGTTTGCAGTGCTTGTCCTCGGGATGTGTTTCTTCGCAGGTGGAATCCGCTTCACCGAGCAAGACTTTGGCGCGAGTACGTCGTTGACTTTCCTTCCGACTCCGTTCTTACAAAAGCTAAACCCCAGTAGCGGCAACACATATTCATTCGTCGCTCCTCATCATCAGCGTCAGCGCTCTGCTCTTGCCTGCAGCGTATCATTTCACGTGGGTTGATATCCATAGTAATACGGTGGCCACTCAGAAGGTCGATTTGCTCAAGATGAGTCATGGGGTGAGCGATTTCTTTCTGATCCGTCGATCTTTGACGCTTAGGTTTGTGGTCGTGTGGTAGGTCTCGATCATATTGCTAGTCAGTGAGTGGAGAGTTCAGTTCTCCCTCAAATGTTAAGACTGACATGGGGAATGTTCCTAGTCTACGCATCCTACCTCGTCTTCCAACTATACTCCCATAAACATCTCTACAAAGACTCGAAAACCTGCTCCGCTCGTCATAAACCATCCACATTATCCTTTGCGCGTGGAGATTTTTGTTTCCCCCAAAACATGCGAACATTGTCAAAACTGTCCCTCACCCAACCTGGACCTCACAACAAACATAAATCCACGTCAACTGATACCTCTTGGCTGGCGTCAAACGAAACTCCTCGATCGTCTGCGGACGCCGAGGTCCGCGTCAGCGACGATTGCAGGAAAGTTCACTCCCGTAAACCGTACTCCGCCTCCCCGGTCGGGTCTTCCATTGACGTCACTACTCGTTTGGAAGAGAGGAATAGTAGCGGGTCCAGTGCAAATACTATGGTTGATGAGAAGGACACGGGAACTGTTGCATCGAGAGGAGCGGTACCTGCTCCTGAACTTGATCCTACTGTTAAATTGGTTCAAGCTTTTTATACGTCGGGATTTGATAATGTTGGTGAAGATGGATGTGATGGTGGAAGTGGTTCGGTGAGATACTTTCCTTTCATCACTTGGAACTTGCTGACGCGCATTTACTTCGTTCTAGGGTATCGAACGGACTGAATGGCGTCAATTTGAGCCCGCTGGTCCTCGGCTTGGTGATGGGGACAGTATGTTTCGACAGGAGGAATCTCCAGAACCGGAGCAACCAGAACGCCACGCAGTGAAGGAACCTCGTTTGAGTTGGGTCATGACGCTTGTCCTGTTGACGAGCATCACCGTGGTCAGTGATACATGCTTTCATCGTTCCGACAATATCTGAAGATTCTTTTTGCCTGCTTTTGTCTTTCACCTTGCCGCCTTATAGATGGTCGCTGTGAACGCAGATGAGCTTGTTGATTCGATGGATAGTATCGAAAGTATCAGTAAGACGTGGATTGCCTTGATCTTGCTGCCGACTGTTAGCTGTATAGCTGGTGCGTTTCATTTTTCAGCGAAATCTGTTGGTTGCCTGATCGCTAAGCGACCCTTGTTCAGAATGCGTTACGGCTGTTAACGTTTCGGTTAAAGATCAGTTGTCTCTGAGCATCAGCGTCGCTGTGGGGTCCACTGTTGTAAGTTGCCTTGTTCTATGTGTACGAACCCTATTGACCATGTTTTGATGGGCAGCAAACTGCACTATTCGTTATTCCGTGAGTGGTTTCGATGAAATGTCGGTATATCTTGCTGACAGTCGTTCCGGCTTGTTAGGTTCATGGTCATCCTCGGTTGGATCTTGGATAAACCGCTTGCTCTACTCTTTGATCCGTTTGAATCTGTCGTGTTGTACATTTCTGGTGAGTCTCGTATCCTCGATTCATTCATGGTCTTTGTTCACATTTGCCTGTCAGTCCACACGATGAGTTCTGTGGTCCAGGATGGGAAATCGAATTGGTTGGAAGGCGTAATCCTTGTTTGTGAGTAGTTTTTCACTCTTTGGATGGGTCAATTTCGGCTTAGGTGTATGATGTAGGTCTTTATGGTATCATTGCTGTCGCCTTTTGGTTTTATCCTGGTTAGTCGAGAAGCGTGGGCTGAGGGGTCTTGACTTTGACTGACTCGTTTTTTAGGATCCAACTTTTCTTATACTCTTGCGGCGTGTCCAGCATGAGTCGGACTCTTGTCCTTCAAGTTTCTTTCCACTTGTGATATAGAGCGCCAAGTAGAACTTCGATGGACCCTGCTGCCAATCACTCCTTTCCACTGCATATCATCAATATTGTATCTTGTATCCCCCCTCTTTGAGGTGTAGATTTGTATCGTTATCAGCTCAGTATCTAATGACCGTCATTGCCTTCTACGAATGGGGAGAGGCGAACCTAGGGTCGTTAGCTGAAGAATCCAACCTCCGATGACAAATTTTCGCCGAGTCGATGCACAACCACCCACAGTCTGAACAAATCGACTTGTTCAAACGGTTCACCCAGAACAATCACGAGTATGTGAAGCTATGTATGAGCACCGGGATGATCTGAATAGTGTACTAAGCCTACACAGCGACGAGTAATGCGTGAGTATATATACCATATGCGGTCTGTAAGGAAGTAATAGGCCGGGAACTGCCGGGGGCCGATTTGAGCCTGAAAATCAAGTTTTGGTATGCTTGTTCCCGCTCGCTGGCAACTTGCTGGCAACGCCCAAGGCAGGTCAAGAATTGCTCTGCATATCAACGAGAACGGCATTCTCACCCCAGAAAACTATCTCAGGGGTCCCTTATGATGAAACCTGGCAGCTGTATTCATTTGGGCGGCCTCCACTCAAGTTGGCGCGACTGGGTGAAGGACTGGCAGCTACCCTACTGCCCGGCGAGAGACTGAGTGCTGATCCGCAACCCGGCTGCCAACCACGATTATGCTCTCGCGAGGTCGTCGAAGAGTAGAAAATAGGCACGGCTGTGCATACGGTGGATGGCCACAGTGTCCGGCTCTCACTCCATAACCCAACGCTCCGTGGCCATGCGTAGACGGTCTATCGTGATCGATGGTTTCGTACCAACTATTACGGGTTTTATGTTCCAGGAAGGTGAAGGATCGCATACCTCGCGCCTACAAAATGTCTCCGAGAGAGGGGAGAGGAGGATTTTGTATGTGCCATTCATCTTCTGTCGACGTTTTTGTATATCGATAAACCAAAAATATAGATATATGAGTGCACTTCGACCTGAAATGCACGGACCATAAACGTCATCCTTCATCCGACCGGTATCTTCCAAGAACGAGTTCCACCAACCGACCAGTCGTCGTTACCTGTATCAATGACACTGCTTCGGAAGGAGACTTGTCGATCTCTCGCAGAGGTCAAGATCCTTACCAGTGTGATTCGAGAAAAGTTTAGTATTGCAAGCCGTACCATCTGCTCGTAGTCTGCTGTTTACCCCCCGTTTGGAAACTAACTACGCTACCCGTTGCTCGGTTGGCGATGTCGGTGAGCGTTAGTGCTTCCCTTTGGTGTTTGATCATTCCAGCTCGTTAGGTTTGCGGTGATCATCGGCGTGGTGGGTTTCTATTTCTGGCCCTGAGTCGCCTCTCCTTCATTCACCTAGGAGGAATCTTAAGTGGCCGATTACTTCACACGAAGGATCTCGGTTTGGGCAGTATTTCACCTCACGTCTACCCACAGAACCATACGGCCATCATTGCTGTCACCGTTTTGACTTCACCCTGGTCAGTCATGAAGTGTAGCTTGAGGGAACCTCACCGTGATTGAATCTTTTGTTAGGATCTTCTCTTGTACTCTCGCGGCCTGCCTCAATGATTCCGCTCGTTCACTTGCCATTATTATTTGTGTCGCCGTGGATCCCGAGACCACGATCCATCAGCAATGACCTTGAGGTCGATGAACTCAAGTGGCCGTGGTTCCGTCCTCAATCGTATCTTGCAATCCCCCTATCCAGATTCCATTACGGATGTAGATTATCGTTACAAAGCTCAGTAATCTATCTACCTCCAAAGGTCCTGCCATCATTGTGAAACCCTTCATTGGGCATGGCACCGCAGCAGCCGGGTATCTCCTGAACGATCAGATCAAGGCTATTCGCCGCCCACAGAAGTGACTGTGATGAGAGAGTATGCTGATGTTTCTTCCGATTCACCCTCAATGCGTACAAGACTCGCAATCCGCAATTTGTATATGCTGTGGCTCTGGGCCACAGTCGACATGTTTACGGTGCGGAATCAAAATCGTCGTTCGTTCCGGCACACGATGAACAGTTTCTGGGCCTCCAATTCTGTGCAATTGAGCACAAGTTGGGTGGGCTATTTCGACAGTGTGGCTCATGCGGTGACGTGTAGTCAGCCAAAAGGCCCGAAGGGCTTGAGAAACTTTTTAGCATGAGGGTTTACTCACGGAGAAAATAGAGTGGTGAAAGTTCGAGCTACAGGGGTGTCGTGAGACCCCTGCGTATGAACGTGCGACGTGACTTGGTCTTCCTTCCTGTAACCTTGTAACGCCCTGCATGACCATTGTTTGATTGTCAGCTGGCGGAGATAGCACGATGACGAGCCCGTGTCCTAAAAAGTGTTACAGGGTTGTGCCAGCCAGAGTTATTGTCCATCGCTGGTTTTTTGTCGGCGAGAGGACTTGAGGACAACACTGGAGCCACGTAAGATAGAATACAGAAAGGTATGTTGAAGGTTGGAGGAACAAGGCATGTCGGATTAAGCGGCGTGGCGACTTTCTGACGCAGCCGATTTCAGAAAATGGAAGAGCAGTTGGAGGGGAGATCCTTCGCCGTCATTCGGTCAATATTTGCGCTCAGAATCCCCGTCTGACTCGCAGAAAACTAAGGGAGAAGTGACTAGGAAAATGGACGATTTGAAGTCGGACGAGGCGAGGAGGGTGGCTTGTGTTCGTAGTTGACAAACAATGGTAAACCCGCCGCTGCAGCCCGGCCGAGGGAGCATTCTTATTGCTGTCTCCTGCGCTGTTCCATCCCATATCACCTCTCTTCTTGCCCTCAAAATCTTGCAAACACGTCGTCGACAACGACCCAAACGATGCAGGCAGTAGTCCAGTCGCTGCCGACTCATCTCCTCCACCAGTACCCTAGGCATTCTCTAAACAGCTCCGTCAACACGAATCTCACCGCAATGCCCACACCACCCGTGGGGACGCGCAAGCGTAAACGGGCGCATCAGTATACTGTCAGCTACAGTGAAGTCCAAGAGGTCGACAGCGATGGACGACTTCGGGAAGTTATTGTCATCGAGGACACCCCACCCCCACCAACGGCATCTCCAGCGACAACACGCAGCAACGTCTTTTCCGCATCATATCAACCGCCACTATTATCCGCACCCATCAGGACGAGAGCTCGGGCAGCTGCTGAGGCTCAGGCGCTTTCGGCTAGTACCTCCTCTGGCGTTATCGCCGCTCCCGTCCCCAAGAAGAGGAAACGGGAACAACCAGAAGATGCTACAGTCGCCAAGAGATTGGCTACCCAACAAAATGCCGTAACTGCGACAAAGTCGTGGGCGAGTGGTAGCGGTGCCCCTACCGAGGATGTGAGTCGCACAGCCCATTACCCTGTCCTTTATATCGATACATGTTGTCGATCCCAGGGTTCGAAAGCTGTACCATGCGATGATAAAGAAGGACACTATATCATTGTTCCGGATGACATGATATATAGACGTTGTAAGTGATTCGTGGTCCCCGACTGTCGTCAACTTTTCTCATACGATCCTCATTCGTAGATAGAACTGTTCGCCTGCTAGGACAAGGAACCTTTGGCAAAGTTGTGGAAGCTCTCGACACTCATACGGGGAACCGTGTGGCGATCAAAATCATCCGAGCCATCCCAAAGTACCGCGACGCCAGCAAGATCGAAGTTCGAGTGCTCCAGAAACTAAAGGAGCGGGATCCGCAGAACCGACAGTAAGCGAAGCGCCTATGTTCGACGGCTGCGCTCATGCTGATTCTTTGACTGCAGCAAATGTATCCATCTGCTACACTGGTTTGACCATCGGAACCACATATGCATCGTCTCCGAACTCTTCGGAATGTGCATTTACGACTTTCTCAAGGAAAACGACTTCGCTCCCTTTCCTCGCCATCACATACAATCCTTCGCCCGACAATTACTGGGCAGTGTGGCATGTCCGTCAATCTCCTTATCGATTTCACGGCCATTCTAAACCTCGCCCCTTTCACAGTCCTCCACGAGTTACACCTAATACACACGGATCTCAAGCCAGAGAATATTCTTCTTGTTTTGAACGATTACAAGACGGTACAGGTCCCCATCCCTGGCAAAGTATGTGTCGCTGATCTGTTCTCGGGTGTTGTGTTCTGATAGCCGGTCGGCCTCCAGCGGACAGCCGCTCGAACCAAACGGATACTCAACTCGACTGATATCCGTCTGATTGATTTTGGTTCAGCGACCTTTGAAGAAGAGTACCATTCAACAGTGGTATCCACCCGACACTATCGAGCGCCAGAGATCATCCTTGGTAAGTCTTTTCGTTCCTTTCCTGGGTTTGCGTTCGCTGAACTCTGGCAGGACTGGGTTGGTCGTACCCATGCGACGTTTTCTCCCTGGGATGTATATTGGTGGAGTTTTACACTGGCGTCGCCCTATTTCAGACACACGACAACTTGGAACATCTAGCCATGATGGAACAAGTGATGGGCAAGATGCCAGACCGATTTGCAAGAGCGGGTTCACGGTCAAAACCAGAGTTTTTCAAGGAGGGTAGTAAACTCGACTGGCCAAAACCCAAAGCTTCGCGGCAGAGCAAGAAGGACGTCAAAGCATGTCGGACACTTCAGGTTAGATTTGTCTCGCTCTACCAAAAGGCATCATACTAAGCGGCAATTTTGCAGGAGATCATTCAGCCCACCGACATCGTCAACAAACATTTCCTCGACCTCGTCCGAAAGCTCCTCACGTTTGACCCAGCTCAACGGATAACAGTACGGGATGCGCTCAACCATCCATACTTCTCAGTAACCGTTGCGAACGAAGCATGAACCATATATCCTTTATCTCCCCACAGTTCCCGGCTGGTCATGGTCTTCGGACAAAATTACCCACTCGTCTCCCACATCGCTTGTATCAGTCATCTTCTCTTGGCCTCGCACGACTTTTTTGCGTATTCTCTTTCGCTTCGTTGCATTGTCTTTTTATTCCTGGAGATCCCCCTCATCCCCTTTTCGCTCTCTCCTTCGTCGTCCCGTTCCTGTATAGCCTCCCTCAAGTCCCTCTCACACAGATCAACAATAATTGTGCAGTAGCTTGTTTCCACCTCCGCGTGCAGTATCATAGGTTCATTCGTACGCGCACCCTCCTCATTCATCACTCCCCACATCTTGTTTATCTGCGGTCAACGAAATGTTTTGTGTAACAAGATCACTATAGACGTCACGAATATTTATGGGCCTCTCTCATCGCTCGTAGGGTCAACAGAACACCAATCCACTTGGAAATATCATGGTCTTCGCCTGTCGCTCAAATCCGGGCGCTCGGATCGACTCTTTCGTCCGACCATCGGAATCGATATCCCGAGCAATGTGACTGATGCACAAGATCCGGGGATGGAACTACTCGCCTCCCTGCACCAACTGGCGCGTGAGGTACGCCTACACAACTTCCTTTCGGGTCGGCTACCAAATTCACACAGGACACCAAAAGGGACGACAACCACGTCAAGAGGGGTACAGTATACATCTAGATTAATGGATAGTTTACAAGGCCCGAAACCGAGGGAGATACATAGGGGCAAGGGATGGAAGGGACGGCTCGAAAGGGAGGCGGTGATAGTGTGACTAGCGTCAGGTGGTGTTGGCCATGGTGATCTGATTTGTAGCTGTGTTGGTGGAGAGGTAGACATTTTTCAAGAAGACATCGCCAAACTGCATGCGAATTAGCAGGGTCAATGTGGTTGTCGCGCGAGACGAGACGAGACGAGACGAGAGGGAACATTGCGCACCAGCCACTCCTTATCGCTGCCAATGTGGTCGCGACTGATACTCGACTAGCAATCTCCAGTGAGGTTGGTATTGTCGACGGGCAAGAAGACTAAATCGCGAGGATCGAGTTGGAATTGGCGGCCTGCGATGGTTATTGAGAGGTTGACGGTGGTTGTGCATGGGATAATCCATGAGGTACTGTTGTCCAGTTTAGAACCTGGGATCTTGTTGTGAAGAGCATCCACGTCCTGAAAAAGGGGGATGTCTCTTAGTCGTTTGAAATCTGTTAATATCTGATTCGAGAGACTTACATTTGCAGGTCCGATGATCATGGTCTATTCAAAGGCAAAGAATCAGAAAAGTCAAGAAACGGATGCGAAGAAGGGGCAGAGAGTAGGTTGGTACGCACAGTCCCAGTATCAATGATAGCAGTCCGACCCTCAAATCCCAGATTTCGTCCTTCAACCACAAACGCGTCGATTTTCGCTTCCCAAAATCCTTGTGTATTAATGTTGGCGACCGTCACCAGACTTTGCGGGTCATATTTGGTTGGGTCCATTCCTCCAAAGGTGATCTCGCCATCATTCTTGCCATCGTCGAGACGGGAGATCTTGTATGAGGTGATAGCTTCCTTGATCAGGCCTGCTATTTGGAGAGCGTCGACTATGGTGTTGGTATGTTGTTCGGAGAGTTCCTGGATTTGGTCAAGGCACAAGTGAGTGGGTGAGTGAGTGAGTGGTGGGAAAGGTGGAGAAGGTGTACGTACCGATTTTGCTAGGCCTATCAGGCCGTCGAAATGGACTCCCGCCCTGGTGGTTGGCAAAAAGCAGATTAGGAGGACCCATTAGCGTTGGTATCTGTGATTAGGTTGGATAAATGTAAGGTACATGGCGAATTGTGAACTCTCGTTAATCGGTGTGAGATGAGTTTCATGCCAGCTATTGCGATATTATCTTGTATTATGTGGCCTGTGAGATGGCCTGTTCCATACGAGATCGACCATACGAGAGAAGAATCGTTGAATGTTGAACTTGAGGTTGATCCTAGGAGCTGGTGAGCCTGAAGATGAAGGGTCAGCGTAGCTAAGGAGGGTGAGTCAGAGGAGATGAACATACACATGGGCTACCGTCTGATTCTGATATACAATTCTCTGCTCCGACCCAAAGATCGGATGATCCAGAGTCAACGAGTAAGTTGAAATCGCGAGGTGGTGTGCCAATCTGCACAGTTGCGATATCTGGAAAGGTGAGGTGATGTTTCAGTCAGTTAGGGCGGCTATGAGTCGGATGACAGACTTACAGCCGATATCGTTCGCTCTGATTAATAGAGGAACCATTAGATGATAGAGTAAGGGGTTGAATAAAGGGCTCACGAGATTGCTAGACCAAGTGAATTATTGTATGTAGGGTGATTAGAAGGTGTATAAGTGTTGGCGTCGGAGGCGAGCAAATCCTTCTGAGAGAAACCTTGAGGTCTCGTGTCGTGGCTCTTCACCACGGTGTAGTTTGTTTTGTCCTGGTGCTTATTCCTAGTCATGGGGGGTATGAAATCCTCAAGTAAACCAAACCTATCGAACGGCTGTTGCAAACGAGGAGGAAGCGCGGTGATCCGCGCTCTGAGACGTCCGCGGAGGTCGTTGATTGAAGGTTCGGGCTGTCCTGACATACGTGCCAGTCGCTGGGACCCGCGGTTCGCATGCTGTTGATGTATCTGTAATCCAAATCAGCTTAGACCATCCGAGGAGGAAACCGAGTGAAGAATGCATACAATTGCAGATGGGATGTCGTTTGTGGTCCGGTAAAAACGAGAGATTGGAAGGGTGACTAGATCGATGTTGTGTAGAATTGGTGTGGCGTCTGCGGATCCAAGGAGAAATGTAAGGGTGAGGAGGAAGGCGGCTATGGAGTTCATTGCGTTTAGTGAGCGGAGGTAAGGAGGTCGAGGAGAAGCGGTGGATGGGATAAACGATAGAATACCGGGATGCAGCTAACAAGATCCAAACGAGATTTAGTATGTTGGCGTTGTGAAGTTTGGTACGCTTCGAGTTCTTTGGTGTTCGGAACCCATCGCGGAATATCGTTTGCCATAATTGACAACGACCGGCGGCAAAGACGAGCTCCACTTGGTTTGCACCCAGGAAGCTGGTTGATTCATGCGAAGCCCGGAAATTACCACCACACAACAACGCAAAGGGTTGCTTTTCGGTTGCGGACAAAGCGAGCGGTAGTTGCGTCCCTGGGTTTAAAGAAAAGGACGGCATGCATTGATATTTCAGAAGCCAGGAATCGAGAAGCACAGCAGAGCAAATCAATTATACAAAGTGAACAGATGCCGCGGAAAGCCTTTTGTCCGGAAGTGAATCCAGTGGTGTGAATGGGGTCGGTCAGACGACCCGCCTTTCGCATCTCGTTTCGTCGTGGACTGACTGGCAATTAAGGTCGCAGTATGGTAAGGCGCATTTCTTGCATTTGTACCTTCCCCAATAACCACAAACGGAACATAGTAATCTTGGTGGTTCCCGCGGAGGTAGGGTAACTGCAGTCAGATACGATGGAGCGTTTGATGGTAGGTTGGCAATTCCCTGCTCGTTCACTTTAGTGGCAAGCATATGGAGGGGGTGGACAAGAGATTCGTACCGATTCATCAATCAAGGTGGAGAGATTCTTGCGGTACAACAATGCAGTCCGAATATTCATCGTGGATTTCTTCTTCTTGCCATTACTATCATAGTTGCGCTTGTCTGATATTGTCTGCCGAGCACGTCCCCTGGCAGACTTGCTAGGCTCACCGCCATCGTCCTCCGCAAGGGTGAAAGCGGTTGATGGCTCGCTGTAATTTGATCGCTGCCGCGCGAGTTACTGATCAGAGGGAGTGGTCCTTGTGGAACGATATGATAATTACCTCTAACTCCTCAAGATGCCTTCGTGTTCGTTTGACGACGATTTCGGGATCGACAGCGAGCTGCGAGGTGCTGGCTTTGGTCTGTCTTGACGCTACCAGCCGTTAGTTTCTGGCCAATCGAAGATCAGGGAATTTGAAGTACGTCTTCCACGTTTTGGGGCCATTTGTTGTCGAACAAAGAAAAGTATTTTATGTCAAACGCTGGGCGTTGAACCTGCTGTTGGATGTCGTGGTCAACAACAACTGTGGTCAAATGATCACTATGTTGTTCACCATTTTGGGCGATGGCGACTGCTGACTCGCCGCCACGTGGGACGGTAATTATGAGGAGCACGCCATTTGTGGTGAGACGGTGTCTCTTAAACCTTTTACAAGGGCAGTTCTCTGCCCAGGATCAGAGTTTGAGCTTTCTCTTTGACCACCATGACTCCTGCTATCAATCCCACTGCGAAACTGCCAAAAATTGGGCCGTATGACTTGCCCACTCCCGAGCCAGAGTCTCCACTAAGGCCTCGCAAGCCTTACCGTTTCTCGACCCTCTGCGCGACTGTGGAGAACCCTTCACAAAAGGACCAGTATGGCTCCAGCTCCGTACCGATCTACCAGACTTCCACCTTCAAGGGCGTTGGAGGAGAATATGACTATAGCAGGAGTGGTAATCCCACTAGGACTCATCTCGGTCTGTGCTTTCATTGTATTTTATGCTCTTGGTCGAACCCGGTGTTTGTGCGGACCTTCAGCTATTGTCCTTATTGTCGAACTGAAACCTTCATCGTCTCACATATTATGTATGGAAGATACAGTCATGCTAACATATGCGCTTTCCAGAACACCATATTGCCAAGATCTCATCCGCTGCACACGGTTTTGCTGTCTCGTCCGGCATGGCAGCACTCGATGTTATTACTCGTCTCTTGAAGCCTGGCGACGAAGTCATTTGCGGAGACGACCTCTACGGCGGTACCAATCGTCTTCTCACTTATCTCAAGACTCAATCGGGTGTCATTGTCCATCACGTCGACACCACCGACGCAGATAGTATTCAACCTTTCGTTAAAGCCGGCAAGACCGCCATGGTTCTCCTTGAGAGTCCGACCAACCCTCTTTTGAAGATTATTGACATTGCAAAGATTGCGGCTGACGTCAAGACGCGAGCTCCTGAGGCCATCATTGTCGTGGATAACACCATGATGAGCCCTTATGTCCAAAGGCCCCTTGAACACGGCGCAGATATCGTGTACGATAGTGCCACGAAATACCTCAGTGGACATCACGATCTCATGGCCGGTGTCATTACATGCAACCGAGATGATCTTGCCAAGGTTCGTGTTATCCTGGACCCACATATCCTGGACACGGTTGCTCAAGTACCTGGTAATTGCAGCAAATGGCCTTCGTTATCAATGCTGTCGGGAATGCACTTACTCCTTTCGACTGCTTCCTCTTACTCCGCGGGACCAAGACTCTCGCTATTCGTATGGATCGTCAACAGGCTACGGCAATGCAGGTAGCCAATATGCTTGATCGTCTTGGATTCAAAGTCCATTACCCTGGTTTACCGAATCATCCAGGTCGCGATATCCATGAGAGGATCGCAGATGGGTATGGCGCTGTACTCAGTTTCACAACTGGGGATAAAGCCTTGAGTGAGAGGATCGTTGGTGCGACTAGGTTGTGGGGTATCAGTGTGAGTTTCGGATGTGTGAACTCTTTGATTAGCATGCCATGCGTTATGTCGTGAGTACGCATTCTCTTCCTCGGCTACCTGCTTGTCTGATGGTCGCCATTTTTAGCCATGCCTCTATCGATCCGGCCGTGCGAGCTGCCCGCGGTCTCCCAGAAGACCTCATTCGGCTTTGTGTCGGTATCGAAGACCCGGAGGATTTACTTGACGACCTTGAGCGCGCTCTCTTGGAAGCCGGCGCCACCACTATTGCCGCCACCGATGAACATCAATACGTTCGGGTTCATACCCACCGCGAGGAAGTATCTATCAGCCGTGCCGTCGAGAAGTTGGCTTTCAATGACGCAACCGTTCCTGTCCGCCCGAGGGAGGATCGTGAATGGTTCGTCAGTGCCCCTGGAAAGGTTATCTTGTTCGGGGAACACGCTGTCGTACATGGCGTGGTACGTTTCTCACGTCTGGGAACTTGATATCGGCATAAATCTAACACTCGATACTTGGTTATAGACGGCCGTCGCGGCTTCTGTCGATCTACGCTGTTATGGGTTAACAACCCCACGTCATGACGGCAAATTGTCCGTCCGCTTTTGTGACCTGAACGATTTCTATCATGAGTGGGATATCGATGGCCTACCCTGGGACGCTGTCACTCCAGTCGAGGTGGGAGGGGAACATCCTGACAGTGTGGATCAGAAACTGGTCGACGCTATATCGAACCGTGCGTTACCTTCCGGAGCACAATCCAAACCCAGAGCGGCATCGCTGGCCTTCTTGTATATGTACATGAGCTTGATTCACGGCGGTGAAAAGTAAGTCCTCCCAAGCTGTCAATACTTGGTGTGATCTCATGTTTGTTATCGTAGACCTTCGTTCCACTTCACTGCCCGATCTACTTTACCCATCGGCGCTGGTCTGGGATCTTCCGCTTCTTTCTCTGTTTGCGCGGCCACGGCGCTACTTCTCTTGCACCAAAGGATTAAACTGCCTCCCATCCCCGCACCAACTCGTGAGCCGACGGACAACGAGCCGGGACATATCCACGTGACCCATCAAGGTCGTCGAGCGATTCCACCGGATATCGCAGAAGAAGTGAACCGATGGGCATTTGTGGCGGAGAAACTCCTTCATGGGAATCCCAGTGGAGTGGACAACTCTGTGGCGGTATTCGGCGGAGCTTTGGCTTATACCCGAGCTGGCTTTGGTAGAAAGCCTGGGATGGCTCCTATCCATGGGTACGTGGTCGGCTCTCTGACTTTGACGTCCTTTTTAATTTATCATTTCGTTACCTTTAGATTCAAGTCTCTCCGTTTCCTCTTGACGGATTCGAAGGTGCCTCGGGATACCAAAGCCTTGGTCGCAGGCGTTGGAGTGAAAAAGGCTCAGGTAAGCCTACTCAGCCAATTCTATATTTGAACCTCGGTCCCTGAACCAGTTTGAAGGAACCCGAGTTGGTGAACGGCATTCTGCACGCAATCCAAAGCATCAGTGATGAAGCTCGTCGTTGCCTAGCCGACCCGGAACTATCGCGGGAGGATTTGCTTTCAGCTCTGTCTGTAAGTACCTTTTCATTCCATTTTGTACATTGTTCCTTATTTGTTCGTCCACAAGGCCCTCATCATTGAAAACCATGCGCATTTGATAACTTTGGGAGTTTCTCATCCGTCTCTGGAGGCCATCAAAGCCAAAACTGCTGCTAAGCCGTATATGCTCAGCACCAAGTTGACTGGTGCTGGAGGTGGAGGGTGTGCGGTCACCCTCGTCCCGGACAGTGAGTTTACCGCTACTTGTCGCTGTTACGCTGGACTCTAACCCTCTTATAGGTTTCCAAGAGGACAACCTTCGGGACCTAGTGGAGGCTTTGCTTCAGGACGATTTCCAGCCGTATATGACCTCCGTTGGCGGCAGTGGGCTAGGCATCCTGTCACCCTATGCCCTTCCCCCTCGCCGGCCGTTAGCGCCTGCGACGCCTCCCGAAACTCCAAATCAGCAACAAGAGCCAGGTTTTGCCGGCCTCGAGGATAACACGAGTGCCGCTTCTTCCGAACCTCTGAGGTCACAGTTCGAGGAGAAGTCGACCTCGGAGTTGTCTGATTGGGTGGAATCGCACGGCCCATGGTTGTATGTTTAGTATGTTTAGATTACATCTTGCTTCTTTTGCCCGTATCTAGATGAAAATTCAGATACGATGAAACGCGGAGGCATAATGGGCCTGATAAAGGAATTGCTTCCTGATGCAGGGATCGGCGAAAGGAAGCATATCTTGGAACGATCTATACGAACTCTATATTTCTTCTCGACCCACGCTCCCATCGTGCTACTCGGCAGCGGGTCGTTCCAGTGTCTACCGGATTGAGAGTGGGCTAGTATAGTAAGGCTCAGCATCGTAAGTTCGGCGATGTCGGCTAACAACGGTCATTCCCCAAGTCAAATCCGACGGTGGAAGTGGAAAACCAATGTAACATTGCTCGATTCAAGTCGGCATTGAGGTAGGGATACATACAATAGTCTTAAAGTACAATAGTAGAACATAAAGTAAGCGGCTTAAAGCCACAAATACGCCGAGGTGTATAATCGTAATACCAGAGCATAACTCGGAGGTGATAGATGGGAAGCGAATAAGAAAGCTAGCAGCGGAAGTCGTGAGATGCGAGACATCGCGACAGGGGTGAACAACTCACTCTAATCATCATCTTGATCATGAGGTCGTAACGTTACGAGACGAGTGCGCTTGATTTGGGCGTGCTCAACACCGAAGTACCTCTGGGTCTCGAAACTCCACTCCAAGTTCCCGATAACCCAGTTCTCGACACCTGAGAGGTACTTGGCAACGTTCGCGTCGATCGAGGGTCCCCACGATGGTAAGCGCTTCTTATCTTCGACGTAACGGTCCATAAGTTGTTTGAAGTAAGCCCCGACGTGATCTGATGCCTCCTGAAGGGAAATGTCTTTCGCCTTCATGAGGACAGTCACGATATTGTTCCCACTGTGACCTTTGGCCTGCTCCATGTTGTAAGAATAGACGTCCTATGAAAGGGTCAATATCGCGAGCCGTAAAGGGTGCGGATATCACGTACATTGGACCAGCAAACCATGTCTGCACCTGCCCAGTAAAGACTCATGAAGACGGGGTCGTCAAAAACTTTGTCTGGCAGGTCGATACCAAGAACATATTCGAATAGGCCGAAGCAGAGCCGGATGGCACTGTTCTCGCGTCGCAGGTCCCTGAACGCGTCCAAATCAAGGACCTCACCCCGCTCACGGTATTCGGCTTCCCTAGCAACACATTCCACGTAGTTTTCGCAATGCTCCAAAAAGCGGCGGTGGCAAGTCGGGGATGCAAAGCGAAGGAAACGAGCTCTAAACCTACAGCCCTGATGTTAACAACGGAACTCGGATTGATGTCGTAAGACTCACTCCTTCGTCATCTTTGCCAATGCCGATCCATCATCCCATTTCGCGTCTCTCATCGCGTTCAAGAATACCTCGCCAGTCTTGCGAGCGTCACTCCCGTTCTGGTCGTCGCTAACCTCGTCCACGACGAACAAAAGATTCACAAAATCGCAGCATGTCCTGAATTGTTCGTAGCCGGCATACGGGTAGGTGTGCGAGACGAGAAGCTCGTTGCTGCCCAGGATGAAGAAGAGACGTTTTCGGTCGGAAAACAGGTTGTAACTGCTGATCCAGGCGGAAGATTCGACTCGGGCCTTTTCATAATGAGGGTTGGTAGAGCCCCTCAAAGGACAGATGGAAAGCAAGTCAGGGATATAGAATTGCTGCTGGCGAGAGGACATTGCAGCTGATATGTTTGTCGGGGAGGTTGGAGATGTTGGCTAGTGGAGACATACCAAAGTTTATATATGCGACCGATTTCTCGGTAAAAAGATTGTGAAAATTCCATGTCGCGAGTCTTCAGATGAGATCTGAAAGCATGAACCGCATCTAGATCGCGAAGACAAACTGACAGCAATAATCGATTATGTTAGCGTTTGGTTCGGATTCCCATGATGACGCCCTTGTCCTCACCGATGTTCCTCCATCTTCGAACTAGAATCAATAGAGATCACGGAGGTTCAGAGTCTACTTATGATGGAAGATGGGCTTTCTTCCCAACAAGTTGCTGCCGGTCGGCGGGTACGGTCTCCTGGGTGCGTGGGGAAATGACCCTCCGATTCAACTTCAGCTTCACCCTCAACAACTGTTGATGAGCGGTCACCTGTGGATGAGGGTGCATCTGTGGACGAGGGTTCCACACACTCCCACTGGATTGTCAACTGAGAATCCCGTCGCACCTCCTATGCAACGATTGGTAAGTGAATATGTTTCATCACGGAAACGAACTTACTCTTGGGAGTAGGGTCTGGATAATTTATTGAGCGATTCTGAGGGAACCCATAATTCTGCGCCAAGGTCCTAGAAGGTGAGGTCCCAACAGAGATTTGCGATCCCAGATTCGATCGATTGGGAAGCCCACTTCCTCAAACCCGTAGAAGGCTTCTTAGCAATTGATCCGTCCTGTTTGCTTGCACGGCTCCGAAGGTAGAGTCTTTGTCATTGTTGCATGCTGTCCTGACCACATAATCCTTCAAGCCCCAGACGTTCTCCCAATTCTTCTGTTTTCGTCCATCTACTCCTTCATCCGAGGCTTGGCTTCAATATACCTGTGTAGCCGAAATGATTTCACCTGCCAAGACGAAACCATATTCACGACAATACTACCCCTAACATATCTGCGGATGGAGTTCGTGCAAACGGCTGTAGGGATTCGCCCGAGTGCTTTCTTAATGCGACACCATCGAGGTGAGCTTGTGCTCCATTCTCAACATCCTTTCCTAGTCTTGCTGAGTGGTTTTCGCCAACGCGTGTAACGCTATTTCAGTTTCGACCGACAAGTAATCCCATTCAATTCCCAACCACGTTTTCATGGACGCGAGTCCGCGCTGATAGGCAAACCCACACACCGCGGATCCGATCGCGAATGCACCGCCTAAATGACAATTGACCGATCCTCCTGCTGGTACTTCGTTCGGACCTGGGTGAGCGACTGTTCATACATTACTCATCTACAAATTTTACCAAGCCAAGAATGATTGAATCTCACAGGGTGCGCACATCCTTGTGACGGTTGCCGGCGGAGGAGCTCCTCAATCGCAGTTGAAGATCCTCCTCGATGAATTCTCACTGCTGATACAATTCGCAATTTTCATTCTGTCTCGTTCATCGGACAAATTTTACGAAAAGCCCACTTGAGCGCTTTTCCTGAAGGTGTACGTTCGAAATTCATAATTTCAGACGCGAATACTATCTGAGACTGCAGTTCATTCAGTCCAGATTGCGAAGCGGGAGTCCGCTCAGATAGGCGTATCCTCATGCGGAACTGTCGACACGTACGCCTCCAGAATCTCAAGTGGATGCCACTTGGCTAATCCGCCAAGATTGGTGCCCATACTCGCTCCCATGATCGCTCCCGTACTTACTCTTCGAAGCTCACACCCTCACAATGAAACTCTTCCAGAGGTACGTAGACCGTCATCCACTCTATTCGTCTTCAAGCTCCCGTTTGTGCGGATTCCGAGCGTAACTAACTTTTCACCCCTCGCTCAGATAGGATCTTTATTTGTCTTGCCTTGATCTTCCTCTGGGTACCTTGCAGCGGTTCGATACTTGACACGCATCCGTCAGGGCTAACCATCCTCCAAGTCGCAATGAAGATCTCGCACATTCTTCATCATGAAACACTCTATTAACGACTCCCCATTTTCCGCACAAACGCTTCATGTGAGAGGTTTTCTTATTGCAGTTAGGACTGAGGAGATTGATAAGGTTTAATTCAGTCTCAATTGCAGGGCGGGAGTCCGTTCTGATAGGAGAATCCATCGTTTGTGGAGCCGATCACGAAGTTCGAACGGGCGGTCAGAATCTGAATCCCCGAGTGGCAGTGACTCGACGGGCGCGAAGATTTTCCAAGTCGAACAACACTCGTTCTGGATTGCAAGCGTTCAACGAGAGCATCGCCGTATGGAGGTTTGGCTCGCTTATGTTGGCCTTCAACCGCAAGGAGATTCTCAATGATCCACCTTGCGGTGTTGTTGTTTGATATGAAAAGAGCCACCCCATACTCGAGCCTGAAACCGCTTTCATGGCGCCACCGCTGCTGACAATCTTCATGCCCATGGCCGGGCGTCGGGCATCCTTGCTTCGAGGCCGAGCTGACCCAGCGAAGGCTGAGCGCTGAGCCTCTGCGCTTGGCGTCACCGGTCACCGCTGACCACCACCCATTTATCACTACAGCCCGATCCTTTCTACGTTACGATGGACAAACGTCATGGGCGGCAACTCAAGATGTCAAGCCGATCGGGCGAGGAAGGATTTAGGATGTAGACCTGTTAAAGGGATGAAAGAGATGTTAGCGAGCATCGAGAAGGAGATTAGAGTCCTTTCTGCTGAAGCTAAGGGGGGAGGTTTGATAAGCGGTTGGAGGATTGTAATTGTAGGTTTCCTTGTATGATATGTAGTATCGAAATAGTTGTATTACGTAGGAACTGTCGAGAAAGGATTGAGCGCGAGAATACAAGTACAGTTTGACTGGCTCAGCGGGAAAAAAACATGAGAACCCTATATTAAGTAGGTCTCCTCGCCCGCCATGCGTATTTGTTCCTGGTGCTTTTCAGTACCCACGATGCATGACCTTGTGGAGTGAAGATGAGGACGCGCCCCGGGTACAAAGGGGTACTTTGTGCTTCGTCAAACTGCTGCCATCCACCATCCTCGGTATGTAACCAGACCTGACGCAACGCGCCCGTGCCACCCGTGACGTGGTGCACAAACAGATCCCCGAGTTGAGCGCCAGAAAGCAGTGGTGGAGAAGGTGGGGCCAGACGCGGCTCAGGGCTGGTCATTTCGAACCACCCAAACCAGCGCTGCGCTGTGGGAAACTTGCGGAATTTTCTTTTCTGAAATACTTAGGTGAATCGACATGTGCGTGGAGAAGAAGGGTTTCACGTACTAGCACCGACTCCTGAATCGCCTCGTCTATCAGAGGCTTCTGCGCCCTCTGCTCCTGAAGATGTCCATTCAGTTGGCGGTTTACTGTGCCGTTGGACGTGGAGACCTCCTGTGGCACCCTGAAATCCCTCCTCTCCTTCGGCTGTGGGCCTTCTGCATGGGTAGAAGCACCCGCGTGCAGGTCACGCGGTAACTCCTGATTATCGGGCTCCAACCTACGGAGATACTGTCTTCAGCATCTGTTGGGTGACTCTGTTATATATAACACAACTCACTTCTCCGGGAGTGATTCCTCCTCTGCATCGATGACGATGGGATTGAGTTGACAACCCCGACTTGGAAGGCGTCTCAGTGGCGCTGGGGGCATGTGGAAAATTGCCCGCAGGTCTTCCAAATCCATGGTGATTGCAACCCTCTGGGATTTAACTCTCGATACTCCAGTATAAGTGGTCATGATGGAAGACGGACTGTATAAGGAGGGTTCGAAGACTGGGGGGAAAGAGTATGGCATGGGGTACTTATACTACTTAGGATACGCAGTGGTTCGGAGCGTCTGAGCGGAGAAAGGGAAGGACATACAAAGAACTACATACTGGTCCTTTGTATGATGTAGTCCTTTGTATGTCAGAATGTGATAACAGCAAGTAGGAATCGTGAAAGGAAGTGAACAGATCTCAGAGACTCGGGAGATTAGATAGCCTGGTTTGCCACGCGTGTGACAATGTGAAAATTGGAGATGAGCGCGTGGTCGTTACAACGATCGAGCCTGAGGATGCAATGCCCTTTCTGACAACTTTCTTGACCAGCAGTTCCTTTGTTAAGGGTCATCGGATCCGTCCGTAGAAGTGCGCCAGGAACACGCTCAGGGAGCGCCCCGAACGAACTTAAGTAGTACCACATGGGTGATACGCTGAGTCTTGGATGTTGCGCTCAATGGCAGCTTAGATGGGCTACTGATGGTTGGATCGAGACTACTCAATTGTTTGTGAACTTCGACAAAGTACCGCCCACAGATTCCCAGAATCCAGAATAGTATGGGCTCTCCTCCTTGGCGTCAGATTGTCGCTATTCGTTGACGCTTGTCCTTTAGGGTACACTGCGCTACAGTCCATCCTTAGTATTGTACCCCCTTTAGAACCCTTGACCACCCGGTCCAACATCCAAAACCTTCGCAACTCTTGGCTGAAAACGCACCTAAGTCTTCCTCCGACTCCAAATTTCAACCTCCGGTGAAGATTCAGGGGACCTGACCCGAATCCCTGTCAGGTTTTTACATCCTTGGGCGAGCGCTATAACGAATTGTGACTTCCTATTAAGCGTCGGAAATAGGCGATTGGCTACGGGCAGGGCTTGGAAGGGTCGGCGGGCATGAGGGCGTAAACGATGGTGCGGGAAGCTGACGGTGACTACACTCAACGACGTCCAATGCTTCAGGATGACCTCTGCAAGTTTGGCAAGACCTAACGTCCCAAATGCACTGAATTCGAGCACCTCGATGCTGTGCGGGTTGGACAACATGGAGAGGACGGGAATAAGATCGAGTTGAGTGGATTGAAGAAGGACTCCTTCCAGTCCAGGGACGATGATTAACTCGCGGAGAGGAAAGTTGCGGAAGCAGAGGAGACTTCGATATGGCCCTTTGTACGACCGCAATCGAGGTAGGAGGGGAGCATCCACGGGAGGATGCGGTATGTCGACGGGTCCGTTGAATCCGGACGAGGACTTCGATGACAGTATCTCGATACTATCCACCGATGGGCATTGTCTGAAGAAATGTGTAACGGATGGATGATCCATGAACGAATGGGGGAGAGTGAGGTGCTGAAGGTGTGCGAATGTGCTGGGTGACTGGTGATCCAACACTGGAAATTGGGACTCAGGTTTTATGGGATCTGATCCAAATGAGAGGCTGCGCAACCGGGAAGGGCAAATGAAGGATGCTAAGGAGATCTCGGTAGCCACCAAAGTTGGATCCATCTCCAGATGTTCAACTGCAATTCGAGGTAAATTGGGGTGATAGAGAACCGCACAACCTGACCCGAACCGAAGACGCCGAAGGTGCCGCATTTTAGCGACTTGGCGTAGTCGATAGATATCAAGTGGCAACCCCTGAATTTCCAGCTTCTGAAGGCCAAGGAATCGAGGAAGAACAGCAAAACCTCTGTTTACAAAGAACTGTGATTCTGGGTCCGCCAGGGTGCACGACTTCGAATTCTGAATGTAGAAAATTCGACATGAACGCACTACGGGTGCGATACGCTCACTGGATAAGAACCGAAGTTTCTCGATGCTCGTGTGGAGGAGCTGGAGGGTTCCATGAATTGGATCGTGTAGTTTGTGGAGCGGTTGAAACACGATTGAGACGTTGGTGAATAAGCAGTGTTGGGCGGTGAAGCGAAGTATGGGAGAGGCAAGGGCAACATTACGACAGTCCCCCTTGGGGAGGTGCTCGAATATCATTGACCAGAGCTCTGGGGGTACGAGTTCGTCGATTCGTTGACATGGTTCACTAAATTCACGGAGTTCAATGTGGAGAACAGGGACCGAAATGAAGAGAAACTCACTTCAGAGATATCTCCCCAGCAGAACATACCTTCCCGTTCATACTAACTTTGCGAGGTTGATGCAGTAATGAGGTGGAATCAAGCCCGGAAGCTGGTCAAATTTAATAAGTAACGCGAAGGCGGCTGCTGAGGGTCGGAAAGTAAAGCAATGGCAAGAGGAGGATTTGAGGATATAGTCATATTGCACACACTGTACAGCATCATGACTTTGACGACAACAGAGCACGGCCGTTGTCATCGTGACTTGAGTAATACAATAAGCGCCGGCCGCATAGGCCGTCTCGAGCAACGGATCGAATCAGCATCAGCACAGCAGGATGGGTGTTGCTCGTAAGCATCGCCAGGCATAGGATCTAATCCCTCTGGAGTCGCCTGCCAGCCTGAGGTGTGGAATTGGAGTGAGGTAACTTAAAGCGAGGTAGGATACGTTGTCACAGCTTCGTCACGCAAGCCCTCATCAGCTCCTCATTCATTTCCCAATTTGAAAAGCTATTATGCGACGCAAAAATATACTGACATCCTCCCTTCATGGTGTCGTACAAAACCAGAAACATCAGGGTTCCCGGTTCCCCAATGAAAAATCATACAATACAAGCGAAGAGCCACCCGACAAGCATAGCAAAACTGATGCAGGCTGGCATATGACACGTATCTCCCTCAGCACGACCCCCATGTCCAAGATCGACCATCCTCGTAGTTCACAACAACGGTCCTCATACCCTGGCACCTTTCCAACAGTCCACGCATAAGAATTTCTCGATCATCAGGATAATATGGCTGTTGCAATCCGAGCCTGAAATCTTGGATGGTCGGCGGCAAAAGATTAGGGATTCCAGCGAACTGACAGAAGATCAAAATACGATCAGCTTTCAGGGCATTTCGACAACCAAGTAAGGTAGAAAGACATACCTCGCATATTCCTATGGTAGAATCCAAGCTCGCAACAGCGAGAAACTCAAGTTTAGGGAATAGGCATTCGATATCAAGGAACAGTTCTTGAGACTCGCAAGGCGTCATCGACACATGGAGCACCTCCAACATCTCGGGATATTCCAACTGCAAAAGAAGACAACCAATATGAGCTGCATCCGTTCGAACATAGGTTCCCGTCAACACGATAGAACGAAGTTGAAAGCCCAAGAATGGCACAAGGCACGGATACGGCCCAATAAACCTCGTAACGTGAGGAAGTATCGATTGGGATATCCTGTTCTCGCAAAAACCTGGCGGGCACTCGGAGGACATATCAAACTCCAAAAAGCCCAACTCTTCAAGGTTGGGACATTTTTCGAGGAATGGGATGAAGAGTGGATGACCGGTGAAGTGATATGGAAGGTGGAGGACTGTGAGCGAAACGAAGGTTTGGTTACACGGGAGGGTTGCGACAAATAGGTAGGTTTGGATAAGGATGTTATCCATGTAGAGCGGAGATTCGGCGTGCATGTGAAGAGTGCGAAGTGCTCGAATATCGATGAAGGAAAGGTAATCTTGAAAGGTGGTGTTCCTTAGCGCGGAGCATGGAAGACGTTTGTCGAGTAAAGTGATGGATGGGATAGAGAGCTTCGGGAGTAAGCGGGGAACGGAAGGCCATCCATCGAGAGGACAACCTTCGAGGGTGAGGCTCTCAACATTCGCAACTTGAAGTCTCTTGATATGACTCAAATAATGCGAAGTGAGAGTGACTCCACGGAGGGTCATAGACTTTAGAGCAGGGAACTTGTCAACCACCATAAAAAAAAACCATTCCATCAATTTCTTCGCCTCGTCATGAGGTCTTTCCTCTCCACAATCCTTCTCTATCGACCCACAAAGGGACAACTCGCAGTCCTTCACAAATGGGGCGACCGATGGTGAAGCATAGAACTGCATACGCTCCATGTGGTCTACCAAAGACCGCGGTAGGTGGAACCGGACTCTCTCAGCAAGCCCCGGGTGGTGTTCAACAAAAGCGACGATGGAGACGGAGAATGTGGTATAGAGTAGCGGTCTGGCGAGCTCTCGTAGCTCACGACATGTCGAGCTGAAGGTACGAAGATCAACTGGTGGTAGATGATCGAGGACTTGAATCCAAAGTTCGGTTGGCAGCCGGTCAATGCCAATCAAGGATGCCGATGACAGTCTGTATATCCCTGGCGCTACGTCACATTGACTAGACATGGTCTGAAAAGGATGGCACAACTGGTCAATTTATGCGATAGATACTAAGTGGCTGAGACGAACCTCACAGTCGTTAGGTTATAGAGATGCTCCTGGAGGTCCAAACTACACCGTAGATAACGACAGGGGAAACTGCCGTCAGTTCTGTTCGTTTCGGCGCCATATAGCGCTCAGGCTCGTTCCAGGTCATCAAGGATACGGTTTGGTTTTCTTGGGACAACTGGAAAAGGTTAAGCTTCTGCACTGTGGCAGGCACCGCGGCGCCTGAGAAGCAGTTCCATTTGCAACATTCAGCCACAACTGCGCTGTGAAGCTGGTCAAGGTTCAGGATGGTTGGGCGGAAATCAGATGTCTGTTGACGAGAACTTGAGCTCGAGGAACAACTCGCCCATGCGAAGGGGAGTATTCCGGAGGTCCAGTTTTTA
Organism: Jaapia argillacea MUCL 33604; assembly: GCA_000697665.1. Taxonomy (NCBI): domain Eukaryota; kingdom Fungi; phylum Basidiomycota; class Agaricomycetes; order Jaapiales; family Jaapiaceae; genus Jaapia; species Jaapia argillacea. Next base: position 297,884 of record KL197735.1, on the reverse strand, counting down.
TTTGGACGCATCAGCATAGCCACCCAAGACTTGCTTCACAAATTCACACTGAAAGCTGATTGAATGACCTCGGTGTAGCAGGTGCTTCACTCTCACAGTAGTATTCCGATCCCTCCATCAAATAAATATAACACGACCGATGCGACATCACAGAAACACCATTCTACATGGTCTTTTGACGCCTTCCCCACCCAAAATACACACTACTTCCTCCCCTTCCTCCTCTTCCCCTCATTCCCACTAGTCTCCGCTCCACTAGTCTCAAGCTCATCCCCACTACTCACAACCCCAACCTTCCTAACCTTAGCAGCCTTCTTCAAATGATGTTCCGGAATCCATTCTTCTTGATACCCACCAGCACCAGTGGCGGTGACAGTAACTGGAGCACTGACTTGTGCGGGTTTGGGTTTACGAGATTTCTTGGGTGCTGGAGCGAATGTTTGGTAGGCGACGTAGGATAGACCACCGAGGATGGCGATGAGCATGAGGTAAGTTGAGATCCTAGGGTGGGGATATGAGTTAATTTGTGATGTGATAGAGGGTAACGTGGAAAGACGTACAGTTTGAAGTCAAAGACGGAGAGCTCGGGCTCGACGACTGTGATGATTGAGTCGTATCCGAGTACGCGATACGTCTCGTCCTGTAAGATATTCGATTAATATCCAACAAACGAATGTATTCCGTCAGGGCGACCTACATCGGCGACGTGTTCCAGCCAAATCTTAAGTTTCAAGTCTCCTGGCTATAAAAACAATGAGTTCCACCGTCAAATGAGCTCAATAATCTACCACACCTTAAATCTATTCAGAGAGAAGGGAATAAATTGAGTACGGGAGACAAGAGAGGGATGACGGTAGAACTCACTCGCTGTGGAACGTATAGGGAACTTGCAGCTTAACTCCCGCCAATAATCGTAGGCCGTATGTTAAGGTAGTGACCTACAAAAATCCATCAAAGTCAGCACTATCGGATACAGCCATTAGCCTGAAGACCACGAAGCAAGGCCAACATACGTTCTTGACCAAGTCATCCGTTTCGGGGTCGTGAACAGACCCGGAGACGAGCATCAGCGTCACATTCTTTTCCGACTTGTTCTCAACGATTAATTCAAGCCGATTCTTCTCTCCATTCACCACATCTAAAACAAACAAAGCACAGCTGAGCTCGTCACGACACAGAAGCACACGAAAGAGTACGACTCACGGTGGAAGGGATTATCCTCAGGAAACGTAGCAGTGACAGTGATTTCCGGTTCAGATTCACCAAAGATGGCTGTCCAAAACAATCAAAGGAGCCAGCACAACGGTTAGCGTTTAAACCTCGAGTCCCAAGACAGTGGGATCACACGAACATGCAGAAACCGAGACGGAGAGAGCAGCGACGGAGAGTAGACCGGCAAATAAGCTTGCAAAACGCATGACGGACCAAGAAAAGATAATGGAGGAGAAACAGAGACGGTCAAACAATAGCCAGACTTGAACCTGTCTGGATGACGATCACTCCAAGGGCGCTTGCCACGTCCACCGATGATTTTAGGGCAGGCCGAGTTTTGGTCACCTGATCAAGACGCGTGACCGCGTGACCAGGATATCATAGGGAATCACACGCGTCGAGTCCCAGCACCTTGCCCACCAACAGTTACAATCCCGTTACTCGCTACGGCAGTTGCATTATGGCAAAGAAAAACAACAACATTCGCCATATCATACAGCGACTCCCTTCAAATTCTGACCACATCTCGGATGCTGTAGACCGTAGCTGCAAGCATGATAATCATCGCGGGAGCCCTGTCAAAAAACAAGGTAGTACGTTCATAGAGCGCTAGAAGGTTAACGTTCACTTCTCATTTCCCAGTCGGAGGATCTCTATCACCGGATACCACGACAACCACCCGACGGAATCGGACAAGGGTCTAAGTCTATGAACGCTCAATCAGAACAACCCGTAATGAGGGGTAAGAACATATATCAAGTGGGGCCTGTCGTGCTCAATATACACGTCCAACGTACACAACAATCACCCGGCAAGTCCCTTCTTCTTCAACAATTCCTTCGCCAACTCGTCGTTATCGGCGGATTGGTCAGGTAACCAGAAAGCCTTTCAGAACCAAACCATCAGTGAGCAAAGGGACCCAAGGAGATAGACACGTCAACAAGACAACGCACCAAATCAGCTCCGGCAGAACACAACATCGCAAACCTCGGATTAAACTTCACACATCTCGTAGGACCAGGATGTCCATCAAGCTTAACCAACGGCTGCACCCTCAACGGCGGAGCCTTCAAATCAATCGGCCCACTCGGCACAGGCAAATTCTGAACATCCCAAACAACGATCCTCCCGTCCAAACTCCCGCTAACGATAAACTTGCTATCAGGCGTCCACGAAACTTCTTCACCACTACATCCCCTAACCGGGTCGATTAAGATGGGCGTATCGATTTTCCGACGTTCGAGGCCTATGTGACCTTCAAGTTTGGCTACGAGGTGACCTTCGAAGGCGTCGAGGATGTAGTGGGCGTCTCCTGAACACCCAACGAGTAGGTATTTCCCGTTGGAGGAGAATTGGAGTGAGGTCATACAGATTGCGCGAGGGGGGTAAGACACGAATGATAAAGTTGGGTCTTCGAGAGTGATGACGAGGAAAGGTGCCTTGTCGAAATTCGCTTGGTCGTAGAGTAGTATTCGTTGGTAATTGTTCACGGCAATGGCGAATACGACACCTGTACTATCGTAGGCGACGATGGGTGATGAGGGAAGGTTGAGGAGACCTCGACATGTAGGTGTTCGTAGATCCCATAGTCGAACGGTTTTGTCAAGGGATCCAGACATGAAGCCATCGTCTACAGGTGAGACTTCTAGCGTTACGACCCGTTGTTTGTGACCTTTGAAATATTGAAGGTATTTATTGTCGTGGAGGGAGTGATAACGGACTGTATCATCTTCCTTGGTCGAGGCATACACAATTGCCGTGTTCTTGTGTGTGAACCGGGGTAAATCAACCCCGTACTTTTTCGAGTGTAGCGTTTTCAGGTGCCTACACACCACCACCACCAATAACAAAACAATAAAAGAAGGTCGTCGATATGAGTTTCATGAAACAGACAAGAGGAGCGTACGAAGAACTTGCTTGCCAGTTTTACAATTATACAATCGAAAGGTCTCGTCCTCTGAAGCTGTCACAACCTGATCACCTCTATCATCGAAGCTGATCCCAGTTATATGACGAGGGCCAGTATTTTGTGGTCTGGCGGGGTATCCTCCTGGACTAGGCGGAGGTAGTTGTTCGACAGCGCCCTTCATGATCCTAGCTGGTTTCAGCTTGCTCTGGAAATGAAAAGTCAGAGAGTAGTAGGGCCCGAATAAGTACAGTTCATACCATCAAAGCAGGAGTCAAAGTCATACTCGACGACGACGAACTAGCATTTGGATTTGGAGGAGCCATGGCCAACGCAGGATGACAGACAAGTTGCGAACTTCAAATGATCGACACGAACGCGTGAACGGAGTTTGAAAACCTTTGCCCTTCAAAACCTCATCCCTTTTGCTTGTCATGTCTGACCAAGACGAATCAGCGAGACTATGGAAAGTCAATCGAACGATTCACGAACTGGTCAAGGACAGGGTATGTATGCACAGTCAAATCCACCAGATGCCTCGGGGGGAGGAGCTGACGAGTGCGAGTTGGGTAGGGCTACCAAGTTTCGGACGATGAAATCCATATGGACCTTAACACTTTCAGAGGTCACTACGCCAATAGCGGGGGGAGTGTCGAGTACGTCTTTCTTTCTTTACTGTTGATTGAATTGATGGATGGGGGTGTCAATCCGTTATGATAGTCGGAACCAACTCAATTTCTTCACCAACCATCGGAGTAATCCCCTCGACCAAATCTTCATCTTCTTTTCTGAAGAGAAGAGTGTGGGTGTAAAGACGATGCGGAAGTGCGTCCCTCCCACCCCCATTTCTCATTTCTCAATCCAACATGAGCTCTGTGTAAAGGCTACTGGGTATTCTGGAAGAAAAGTCGATTCAGCGGGGCATCATCATCTTCCCTGGGAATATGACACCTTCTGCTCGCAAGGTACGACTCTCTCCCAGCAGTGCTTTGGATGATCGTGTTTGCTGACGAGGACGCAGGTCATCGTAGCCATGTCTCAACAATATAAACTGGAGGAGTTCTCCGAGTCAGACCTACTAGTCAACATCACACATCACATCCTCGTGCCACGACACGAAGTCCTGACACCCGAAGAGAAAAAGCTATTGCTGGAAAGATAGTACGTCCCCACCTCCTTCCTCCCACATGTTCTTGCCACCGAGAACTCATCGTTTGATATCAGCCGCCTGAAAGAAACACAATTACCTCGTATCCAACTCGCAGATCCTGTAGCGCGGTATTATGGATTAAGGAGAGGACAGGTTGTCAAAATCACAAGACCAAGTGAAACTGCTGGACGATACGCCAGCTATCGTATTTGTTTCTAGAGGTTTCATTACCCATGATTCGCTATCCCTCCCCTCCATTGCACATCCTTTGCATCTATATCTTATCTTCCACCAGTTGTACCCCTACTGTTCAATTCTCCGCACCCTTGCATAACTCTGTATGCGTGCCGTTCACTGCGTCGTTGGACGCTACATACTCGCAGCGCCCCCACACTGATCTTCGGGTGGGATGGGTGCCTGTGAGAGGGCTGAGAGAACTCACCACCAGGTGAAGGTCATCTGAGACCGCGGTGAAGCACACATGGATCGCTGAGCCTCTAATGGTTTGGTCTCGGAGAAATACGCCGAACTACGCCCACGAGTGGTGGGAGGCAGCACTCCATTCGACGCCATTCTCCACGGTTCCAACGAAACGTTCGGGTAGCATACATCCATGCAATGGGTAGACGTGGGATGACCATTGACTCTAAGATTACTCCAAAGTCACGCTCGATATGATGCGTCCATAGCTCCAAGGTCAAGAAAGATCAATCTCCTTGTACCCCTTCACCTACACAACGCAATCGTTCATCGTCACTCAACCCGACAAAACGACATGGGGGGCGAAGTCACACACCTTGTTCTCCCTCAACATCACAATATACCTCTCCGAAAACTCTTTACAATTCTCATAACTGTTTACTCCCTCAATACGCTGGCATTTCTGGAGTGCTTGGTGGACTACCCGCGCCTCCATTGCTTGTATCCATGATTCCCGAATGTGTTTGTCGCGAGCTTCCATGCGAGCTAGGAAGGTAGAGATTGTAAGTGGGTGATTGGAGGGAGTTGTGAGGGAAGGAAAGGTCAGTGTACCTTGAAGCTCGTCAGCTTTGACGTTGGTCGCCATTTGATGATGGTTCGGAGCAGGCGGGTTGGATTTTGCTGGGTGGCGGCAGTTTCCGGAATGCACAGCCACACCGACGCCTTTCGACTCTCGGTATCAAATTCAAACATGATTCCAAACGCTGCGATGTAAAGATACAGGTCGGACTACTCGTATACACAACATCTAACTGTCTATCATGAACAGCACATCTATTCCGGGTCTAAGGTCTCCTCAATTCGGCAAGTCTCCCCGAAGCCAACGAATTACCTTTGCCCGTCCCGGACCACGACCTAACAACGCCTGTCCATGCTGCCCATCAGGATCAAACCACAAGCCTTGCTTGATACCATGTGAGCTGAGGTATCTCTTAACCCGCTATAGGAATGAGAAAGTCACGATTACTCTCGGTCAGAAAGATCTGAGAGGGTAGGGAAGTACTGACCTCAGCGTCTACAACCGAATCTTTGCCTCCAAGGAAAAACATAGTTTTATTCGGGTCTCGAGCGTTGGGGATTTCCTCATACCACAGGGAATTGGAAGACCAATCAAAGTGTCTTTGGAGAACGTTCGCGATACCCAGCTCGGCTCCGACGAAGTAGCGCATGAGCAGTTCGATCCCCTGATGTCCATATGTCAGCGTCAGAGTCAAGTAAAGTGGATGAAGAGTATGGAAGGTATAGTGAAGAAGAGTACTTACTGTTGAACAGGGTCGATATATGAAGTTGTAGCACACGTCTATGAACTAGTGTTGAGGATGCAGTGAGGGGAGGGAAGGGAAGTGTACCAACCGCCTTCCCAGATACAAAACGTGACGGGATCCACAAAGCAAGACCGCGCAATCATGTTAGGATGTGCCTTGAGCAGCCAAGCATGGACATACGATCCACTTCAGATCCACCGTGAGCCAGCACTCACGTTACACCGACAGACAAAGATACTTACTTTGAATGACTCAATACTGTAATACCCTTCTCCTTGAGGTGGCTCTCGCCATCATCTCTTGTCTCACCGTCGCTTCCCTCTTGAACCCACCCCAGCTCCCTTACTAACCCAGCCAAACATTCCGCCATCTCAGGCCTACCCATGGGATTCAAGAACCTCGCATGAAATATATCTTGACTGATATGTGGCTGGAGTGGAATCAAAACCGGGCAATCGGGGAGAGCGCGGAGGAGGTGTGCGAGGAAATGGTTGTATTGAGCTAGACCAAGGCCTAGTCCGTAAAGGAAAACAATAGGTTGGCGATCAAGACAGGGCGACCAGGTTTGTGGGGTATATAGGATATATCTAAGACTATGCATTAGTTGTTGTAGATGGAGGGAAAGATATTACATCACATACTCCAAACCATTATAGCAACCATGAACAGCACCCCATGCATACATATACCACGCCTTAACCAACCAATTGACTATCCCTAAGCACACATACCAAACAAACGGCCTAGCGGTGACATTAATCGGATCCAAAGTGAGGAGCAAAGGTTTGACGGAAGGGTTCGACCCTTTTGGTATCTTCGAACCCGAACGCATCTCGATTTTCTGCACGACCTCGTCCAAAAGCTCCTTGTGGGCTTCAGGAAGGGCGTAGAAGGGAGGTATTGTTGAATTGAATATTATCCAGTAGAGCCAGGTATGGATTTCTCGGGTGCGGATTTGGGACCAGGGAGCTTTGCTGAACCACGTTCGAAGGTAGTTGCGAAAATCTACTGCGCGGGGATCTTCGAAGTTTAGTTTCATTGTGTGGAGTTCGATCCTCTGAGTAGAGCCCTGGGACGGGTGAGTCAATGTGAGGTGGTCGTATCCATCGTCCGGTAGGGAAACGAGACCGGTTTGAAGGACACGGGAGAAGGTGGATTGGAGTTCGACGAGTTGGGTGCGAGGATTAGGAACGACTTCCGAGACGCGTCTGGCGAGTCTGGAGTGATAGAGACTAAATATGATCTGTGTGGGAAGACGAAGGTGAGATTGACAGGAAAATGAGACCAAGTCACAATATTATCAGTCTCGAGAATCGCGGGATGGCTAACGCCAGCCGCACGCGCGTGAGCAACAAGAGAACGTGGTAGCACGAGCTCCCCATAACATTCTCGGCATTGCTAAAAGACATGACGCATACTTTTGAGTCAGAAACTCTCCTGGGGTTGTGCGAGGTATTCCGCTCATTCCGTCGACGACAGGAAAATGCTCACCTCGCACAATGCGACAACAAAGAGCGCCTTTCCCTGCCAAGGTAATGACGATATACTCCCCGAGTATAGGGTGAAGGTGATAAAAATCCACGAGAATGGTACGAGGGACCACACTGGTAACACCGCGCAAATGAGGACAAAGTAGAACGACCAGTCGCGTGGGCGTCGACGCAAAGGTCTTTCAGAAATATCGTCAGTAAAAGTCGAGTCGATGACGTGCATCTAGAAGTGTCCAAGATTCGAGTTCGGGAACTTGGGACGAAGGCGGGTGAAATGAGAAAGCTGAAGCGGTCAAGGTTGGAAAGTATTTGTAGCATTTGGAGAACCCCAAGCTCCATCCAATGAGGCGTTTATCATGAAACGATAAGCCGTCTGCAGCGAGGAAGAGGCCGAGGAAGGAGTCGAGGATCAGCGAAACGCCAGAACATCGGTGGACGTTCAGAGGTTTTGGGTATCATAAGTATGCAACGCTGGATCATCCATCGCCCGAACAGAAGTCGCGACATCGTGATATCACAACATGACGTCATCAACGTCCAGCTCATACTCGGCTTCAACAACTAAAACATTAAATTATCTCGACAGCAAAAGAACGATACAGTTGGTTGTAATGAGCGACAAATAACGAGTGGGGGGCGAACTATTGTGGTACAAGTAACGATGGCGCGGGTCCATCCAACTCATTGCAGCGTCAAATGCCACTGGAAGAAGTTTTGAGATGGGCCAAAGCCGTTTCCGACGTGGAATCGGCTGGTAGTGGCGATCCCTTGGGTAGCGCTTCGAGGTGGGGTTGAGGCGTAGTCTCCCAAACCAGGGTACTTTGAGGGGAAAGGTCCGGGGAGAATTGGGAGACCGCACTCGTGTATGGTCCCATACCACCATAAAGTCGCCCAAGCTTATTACAACCCGACAAGCGAGAGGTAAAAAGCATGAATGCAGCCCAGGCAGCGACTACAAGGGCAGCTAAGACCAAAGGAAGGAACGCGATAGCATATCTTGGATTATAGCAAGTAGCAAGCTCTCCACCAGTGCTCAAAACAGCGACCTGGTTGGCACTTCGGGCGGCCCATCCATTATAGCTCGCGCTGGCCAGGACGAAGGACGCGCCAAGTTGTCCCGCCCATCTCGTCACCGTTGTCGTATTAAAGTTGATCTGGTTCATACCAGCATCCAAAACGGTGAGGCCAGCGAGGGGACCAAAGTCGAACATGCCGTCCTGATCGAGCATGGCGTTACCCACTCTCGAAAAAACTGAACCACCACTCCCTGGTCCGGATGAACGCATGACTCCGTATGCCTCGTATGCAGTGATGAAGTGAGAGGTAGGTGAAGCGGGGTTGTCGGAGAGGGTGAATCGTTCGATGGGCATGAACAGATTGAACTGGGTGTTATTCCCGACTTGCATCGCATCCCAGTAATCAGCGCGGACATAATTGAGATCACTGGGTAAGCGGGTAATGCTGAGTGTGATAATCCCTCCCGCATCCTGTTCCACCGTCGCCGATACCATATTAACCTGTGTCGCCGCCGCACACACCATATTGGACACAACTTCCAGAAGAAGTCCTCCCGTTGCCGTTGATCCACCAAGCATCATCATACCACACATATTTCCAGCGTCTGTCGGATCCTGGACCGTCAAATTGAGCTGTTGCATCAACGCAGTCGTGCAATTCCCCATGAACGACACGTATGCCGTTGAGGGATCGGTGGATCCAACCTTGGGAAGGAACCCTCCCTTGACATTGGCAACCGGGGAAAAGACTGCGTTGGATGCATTGATGCCAGTCATTAACCCGGACGAATCGAGAGTGGAAGTGTTGAAAATCGGAAGGTAGTATTGACGGATGTCGTCCACCGTTTTGGCCAACACGCTCTGGAGATAGTCAGGACCGTTATACTCCCTCCAGGTCCCATTGGTGGCAAAATAGTCAAAACCCTCTCCGGTTCCATCAGAATCCTGCGAGCTGTAGATCCCTAAGGACATACACCCAACGTCGACCTCCAATGCCAACGTTTTATTCAACACTACTTTGTGCTGCGGGGAGAGCTGAGGGACTCCTACAACAGCCTGAATTCCCGTCTCGTGGGGATTAACAACGAGACCATTGGCGACGGTAGGTGTGGCGATCAGTTGGCTTCCAGGACCGAGATAAAAGGAATTGAGATCGACGTATTGAGAACGCGATTGATTGAGATGGTTGATTTGTCTCGGCATCAGGACATCGGTGTCAGTCGTATTAAGGTGGGAGAACAGTGCGGGGTCGGTATATGTAGAGTTGTGCCAAGTGGTACAGTTTAACAGCGTCACGTTGACGCCGAAATGGACCACTTCGTAGTTATCACACCTATAAGCTTTGACGGTATTTGGGTCCGTTCCATTGATCAAGCTTGCATTGACTGCTGCGCTCGCCAATGCATCTGTGTTGATGGAGGCGGGATAATCAAAGGTCGTGTGACCCGCAGTCGAGCAGGCAGAGAATCCCAGAAAGCCGAGGTCGCTGAGACTGACGAATGCTGCATAGAGGACGAGAAGGAGGATGGAGAGGAGAAGACCTGGGGATACAACGCGATCACCATTCCTGCCTCGTAGGTGATTGAATATCCACTTGATCGCTGTCATGTTGAAACTCGACTTCCCAACTGCGCGGTTGAGGACATCGTGAGTCTGGATGGAGGCAACGCGTGGGGCGGATCCCAGCATTGTGCGGCCGAGGAGGAATAACCCTCCATATGAAAGGATTTGGATGGCAACTCGGAGGGTGAATGTGAGCTGACCGACGGTCAGAGCGCTCGTGATGATCATCGAGATTTGGCCAAGCTTCGTTCAGATACAAGCCCTAATTCAGATAGATCAGAGCATGAGGGTGAAGGTGCTCACCGTCAAACAGGTATTAGTAGAAGTTCAGTGGGATGGGGAGACTCGGTCGTGTGGCCCTTAATCGATGCAACACCCTTGCATAAGTAACTCGATTAGAGTCTCCGCGTGGTTGGGAAGCACCTCGGAAGGTTTAAGTATGCAAGCAATGAAAATGGGGTGATCACCACATTGCACTGCGGTTGCCTTTGCAACGAGTCCCAATCGACGACGGACGCAGTAATCAACGGGATCTTTCCAACGAGAAGGCCAGGTAAACAAGGTGTAAGATCGCCGTATTGGAGAAATGGGCTTCAAGACGTTCGAAATTGCCATCATGGCGGCAACAGCATAGGTGCCGCGTGGTACGCAGCGAAAGCGGGGGCACACTGCCTGTTCAACGGCTTCGTCTCATCCTGGAGAGGCGTCCATCCACCTAACTTCCCATGTCGGCGAGGATTCCTTCAGCGACATGAGCAAGGGAGTCAGTCGTACGGACGACCGCCCACTTTGGAAAGGCCCACCAATTTCCAAGTCGGTCAAAACGTGGAGGAGGGTAAATTGAAATTCCCGACGCTGCTGCGAGTTGCCATTACTTTGACGTCGAGTATGCGGCTAGCTTCGCCCTTGTGGCCATCATATCGTTCGACAATCACCTCGCTGGAGTATCGAGATTTGGGTGTGAAGCGTCTGCTCAGATGACTCTCGTTCTATGTACACTCCTGCGGGTCTGAAATCCGCGTCGCCCGATATGCTGGCATCCCCGACCTATCTCCCGTGTTGTTTGCTCTATGTGTCTGGTTGCTCCCATCCCGACATTTTTAGCTCCTTATCGGCTGTGGTGCTTCTCGGAAAACTTGCCTATCGCGAGTCTTGGCCTGGTTGTTTCGTTTACACCATTGGCGAATGCCCCTCTGCGGCCTATGGCGGGCATTCACCTGGTGCAATTGCTCTTCTTTGCATGCCTTGTTGGTGCAATAAATATCTGGACGTCCAGATGTTGTTTCGATATAACCGGGGAGAATGGTGGAGAACCGAAGTACCTGTGGAGAATCGCGTCCTTCTCTCGAGAATCGATCACCATATCTCTCCTCTGTCCTTATCTCTCCAATGTTCCACCTGCTCGAGTGGGCGCTGAGCTGGAATAGCACCTCGGGGCTCAGATTGGATTGGCTGACTTCTCTGATATCATAAAAGACGCACATCGTTGGGATTCCTTCTTCGTGCACACCACCTCGACCATGGCTTTAGTCTCAGAGGCGATACCCACTCTTTCTCATCGTCGGGGCGAGCTGAAGGACTTCTCTTCTTACGACGAGAAGAGGGATTCAACTAGTATCGTCAAGGATGTATCTAGCGATCTCGAGGGGAACAGCGAATCTGAATTTGCCCCGGAGGAGACTGATGATGTCGTTAAGGATGCTGGGGATATCGCCACTCAGGTATCTTCACGTCTCAGGAAGTTTTCCGCAACCGTTCCTGATCCCTCTCAAGATTCTCCACACCGACGATGACCCCAGTCTTCCCGCATTGACATTTAGGTTTTGGTTTGTGAGCATATGTCTTATTTCCCAAGTAATGTCAGTACTGACCTCTGACAGTTGGGGATTGGTCTGTCCATGTTCGGTATGTAATTTCCATGCTTGAGCCCTCGCCTCCGTGACATATCCTCCCCAGGCTCCGTCCTGTCTGAGATCTATTGGTGGAAACCCCAAAACGCGACTGTTTCTTCTCTCTTCCAGTTAATCATCTCGTACGTCTTGGGGAATGCTATGGCCAGTAAGTCCCCACCCAGCCTCCCTCAGTTCTATTAACAATTACCTGTCCAGAGTTGATCCCGACCAAGGGGTATTTCAAGTATCTCAACCCAGGGCCTTTCAATATCAAAGAACATACTTGCATCGTCATCTTTTCTTCGACTGCTTCTACCAACGCCGACGCCATCGCCATTATCGCCACCCTAGACCTCTTTTATGGTGTCACACTGAACCCCGGTATCGCCATTTTCCAGACGTTGGCTAGCCAGCTCCTGGTGGGTATCCGATTCACTCTCCGAAAATTGTATGTTGTGACAAGCGTCTCGGTAATAGGGGTATGGGTTTGCAGGTATTCTGAGGGTTCTCCTCGTCTGTAAGTGGCCAACACCTCTTTCCTTATCAACTGATCTCGAATGAAACGGGGTAGTCCCGACATACGCTCTTTTCCCTGGGACCGTCCCCCAGGTGAACCTCCGTGCGTGCTTTCTCTCCCTCTAAACCTCAATGTATAGTGATTGACATCGCACTTGAAATAGTCCAAAGTATGCACACTGGCAACTACCTCAGCAAGAAGAAAATGCGATTCTTCTGGATCGTATTCACCGCCATCTTCTGCTGGGAGATCGTTCCGTGAGTCTTTGGCCTTTATCGCGATTTCCTCATTCACTGATGATGATGGTCCCTCTGCTGTAGGACGTGGATGTTCCGTATGTGGCAGTTTCGCTTGTCACTGGTTTGATTTTTGACCCAATGACTGGCCTGTAGCCCTACTGACTGCCTTCAGCGTTGTCTGCCTCGCCGATAGAGGGCAACACGATTTCGTTCGGTAAGTTTTGCCCTGTTGTACTGCAATATTTCTGCTCTCTCACCGACGCCCCCGATAGCAATTTATTTGGTGGTGGATCATCGAATGAAGGCTTTGGCTTATTCTCCTTTGGATTTGATTGGTTCGTTTCCTATTGCTTACCATCGTCTGGACATCAATGCAGACCGTTGCCCACAGGACGTTGATCACCCAAGGCGCGCCTCTGTATTGGCCCCTCCAAACTCGTGAGTGGCACACGTAGTTTTTATAGTCGCAGTCGAGAGTGCTGACCCATACATTCTATAGAGATCTCGTCGTACCTCGGCATGGCGGGAGGCTACGTTCTGCTGACAGTAGCATACGTGCGTGCCTACATTTTTTTTGATCCTCTCCAATCTCCTCAAACCAAGTATCCCCCACTTAGTATTCCAATCTGTGGGGAGGCAAGGAAATGGGCCTTCCGTGGATGTCCACATCTCTTTTCTACGCCAACGGTACCACTTATGACCAAACTGCCATTCTCAACGACCAGCAAGAGTTCGACCCGGAGAAGTATGCACAAGTCGGACAACCATGGTGAGGTCCTTCTTTGTGCCGATCCAGGACCTTGGATCGCTGATCAGCAGTGTTTGTTCTTCAATAGGTTGACCACTTCGTATGCGCTTTCGCTCCTGTGCTACAATCTTGCTGTTGGAGCGAGTTTCTCGCATGTGTTAGTGTGGCATTGGCCTGAACTGAAGGTTGTCTGTTACGCTTGTTTGTTTAATTGATTTTGACGCCATTCCCTCTTAGACCGCGTTTTCCGGCTTCAAGTTCTTGAAGAATGCTGACGACATCGACGATCCTCGTAAGTCTATCCTTCGCCCTGCATTTGACCAGAAATTGAATCCTCTCCAGACTTCCAGAGTATGCTTCTAATCCACTCGAAGTTCTTGCCATCCCTAACGCAGAAGTCGTGTAGAGATGCGAGTGTACAAGGAGGTCCCGCAATGGTGGTATATCGGTACGTCACTGGTTTGACCTCTATACTACTGGAAGCCCTCCTGAATCTCATACATTGGTAGGTATTCTTCTGGGCTCGTTTGGCGTCGCTTGCGGTACATTGTACACCCACACTGTTTTCCTGCCTGGATGGTCATTGGTCATTTTCGTCATAATCTGTCAGTCCATTCCTGGCTTGCCTGCGAACGAATCTCAACTAGCCTTTCAGCGTTCATTGTGACGACTTTCCTCGGCTTCGTCACTGCCGTCACGTAGGTCGGAGATCGCTTGTTCCAGTACAGCGCTGATGTCCCTTTCATCATTGATAGTGGGTTCAGTCAGCCAACCGAGGGCCTCATTCAATTGATCGCCGCATATATTCATCCTGGAGAACCTGTGGCCAACATGTATGCTCGACTTTATGGCTACAGCACAGGGTAGAATCCTCTTCATCCAACATCGCGTTTGTGTCCTGACTGTTCTATGCCAGATACCAAGCTTTGTATTTGTTACAAGACTTGAAGCTTGGACAGGTGAGTCCCATATTCGAGGTCGTTCACCAGGTCTGATCCCGACTCTTTCCACAGTACTGCAAGGTGAGATAATAATGACGTCCAGATAAGCTGTTGAGCACTGTCTGACTTTTCTTTCTGTAAGATTCCTCCTCGCGCCACTTTCACCGCTCAAGTCAGCGGCACTATCGTCGGCGCCATTATGAACTATGTCTTGATGAAGACCATCATCGCGGCGCATCGGGATGACCTCGTGAACCCAATTGGCACGCGTCTTTGGTCAGGGTGGCAGGCGCAAGCGACCAACACTCAAGCTGTTACTTGGGGAGCTTTGGCGAAGCAGATGTACTCTCCGGGCGCAACGTATTTCTGGGTCCCGATGGCGATTCTTATCGGTTTCATCGCTCCGTTTATCTTTTTCGGCCTACACAAGCTTTTCGGACACAAGTGAGTCGACTTTCTCCTTGCTTGATGTTATATCTGAAAGTCAGGACAGGACGGGTATATTTAAATATATCCTGGTGCCCGTCCTCACGACGTAAGTGGTGATAATATCGGTGCTCTGCACTGGCAATGAAATCATCCTTCCAGATACTTGGGCTACCTACCGTATTCCGTGAACGGCCAATGGTGGACATGTTTCGTGATTGGTATCGCGTCTCAATGGTATGTTTTTGGGTGATTTCGCGTGAGCTGTGGTAACAGGCTTCGTTTGTTCAGGTGGGCTCGCACGAGACGACCTCGTTGGTTCAAGAAGTAAGTCTTCAACCTGTTTTTTCGTTAAGTGTTACTGACTTGGAGCAGGTACAATTACCTCATGAGCGCTGCTTTGGTGCGTAGTTACCCATACGCTTACTCACGAAATTCAGAAATCTGACTGTGTATATTACAGGACGGTGGAACTCAGGTCAGTCGATGCCCCAGTTTTACTTTGGCAGCGCTTGTCTGACGCGAGTAGATTATATACTTCATCCTCAACTTTGCCGTCTTCGGCGCAAGTGGGAATGGAGTGAACTTCCCAACTTGGGTATGTCACTGCTCGTCTTCAGCGGGATTCGCTTGCTCATCTTCGACCATGCAGTGGGGTAATCCTTCTCCGACCGGGTACGTTCTCCAAGTCATGGGACTGATCGTTGACTGAACATAGCGCCCCAGCGGATTGTCCGTGGACCGTTGTAAGAGCACGTCCTCGTAGATGCTCTGCATATGTAGGTAGATATTTGAAGTGAAGTAGAAGCAAGAATTTTTGCTGGGAAAGACTTGGAGGTGCTTGTACAGTGAAAGTTACAAAAGAAAAGGCATCCTAACCGCGAACAGATGCATTAAGAGGGAATCGAACCCCCGGCGGGTCGATGGCAACGACCCAGGTTACCACTACCCCATTAATGCATGTTAATTTGTTCCAACTTAGTCGTAAGGTAAGTTAGCGGCACCGAACAGTTCCTTCGCAGTCGCTGGAGCTTCAAGTTGAACGCCGTACTGTCTTGTAACTTACGAATGTCTGGCGTACCTGCTACACCGCGAAGGACGGCTGCATCGTCGCACGCGTCCTCAGCGATTGCAACTACACCCACCATCGCTCGGGCGGCCAATTCCCATGTCATCCAATCCTCTCCGCATTATACAACAACTCGCCGTCACTCACTGTATGGCACGGAGGACAGAGTTATCATCGATCCAGGTTCATGCATCTGGAAAGTCGGATTCAGTGGGGAAGGCAAGCCCAGAGATGTATTTTGTCCGGGAGGAACACCCGGAGTACATCTGTGGACTTTGAGTCGCGCTATGGATCCTGTTGACCGGGAGGAAGAAGATAGGCTCTTGGCAGCTCGACTGGAGAGTTGTTTGCGGTCTGTTTTTCATGAGTAGGTGCGTTGTTATCTTAGAAGCCACGTTCGGATATTGATCTATTCGGTGTCAAGCTCGCTTTTGACAGATCCCAAGTCGAGGAAGGTCATTCTAGTCGAGCACCCACTATTGCCGCTACACATCAAGGATATGATGGCACGAACTCTCTTCGCAAATCTTCAGGTACGCAACATATTCTGTTTCGCAAATGTCGAAGGAACTGAGGATCACAGGTTCCGTCAATATCCTTTGCCTCAAGCCACTTGCTCTCGCTCCTCGCAGTCGGGAGAATAACAGGTCTCGTCCTTGACAGCGGAAATCTTGAATCAACAGCTCTCCCCGTAAGCATTCCTCAGCCTTGTTACCTTGATGGAGGTCTCATCGCCTCCATAGATATTTGCTTCCCGCCCCCTCTATCCTCAACTCCGCACCACCCCCCTGGCGGGTTCACGACTAACATCTCATCTCCGTGCTCTTCTCCTTCTCTTCGGCACCTATCTACCACCTCCCACCTCCCTCAGCGCCGCAGCCAACATTCCAGCGGCAACTCGTTCCACACGTGTACCTCAAGAAGTCCTCACAGACGCAGTTATCGAAGAAATCAAAACCCGATGTTGCTTCGTCGGCGACATCCTTGACTCTTCGCCTGATATGAGGGCAATGTCACCTTCAGGGGACGATCCATCCGAGTTCGACATCCCACCACCAAGTGACTCTGCCCAATCTGAGTCAGAATTTTCCAGAGTTTCCATGGAAGGTGATAGTGCCATGTCGTCCCAACATGCATCCTCAGGTTTCTCGGTCGTTTCGCATTCTCAGATACCTGAGGGCGATAGGAGTCATCCGGGCGAGAATCATTTGCAAGCTTTGGCGACCATGTATACGCGCCATTCGACTGCTACGGATCTGCACATGAAGGTCATACCTCCTCCTTCACAACAGACGGGTACTGGTCGTGGGACTTTGATTATTCCAGGCTGGATAAGGGAAAGGGGCGCGGAGGTGCTGTTTGAGGGAGGGGACGTTGATGAAAGTAGTGTCGCGGAAGTCATTCTGGACGCCTTGTTGAAGGTTCGGTTTTCCCAACCAAACTCATCGACTCTGGCTGACCCCGTTGACATGCAGGTTCCTGTAGACCTCCGTAAAACCATGTCTTCATCGATCCTTGTGGTCGGTGGTACGGCCATGATCCCAGGCTTCATCCAACGCCTACACGCAGAGATCCTCAGAGCCCTGGCTCCTCCATCCACAACTTCACGTCAACCTCGTCCTGATCGCCCAAATATACCAACTTACGATCGTTATGCCCCTCTCCGTCCCCTCAAGCCCTACTTCGCCATCCTCAACGATCCCTCGCCGCCCCCATCAACGACCAACACAAGTTCACATTCAGGCAAGGCACCAGCGTTCACGCCAGCTACTATGGCATGGGTTGGAGGTTCACTTGCTGGGTATGCCTCTGCTTTTAACCTAGTCTTCATCTTCTGACGCTTATGAACTAGGGCGCTGAAAACTGGAGGAACGGAAGTTACTCGCGAGAAGTGGGATGAAGCCGATAGCCAGGATGCAGACGATGGCTTTGGTATTCCCACTGACGTTGAGGTACCGCACCAAGCAAAGCCTATCCTCCCTGATTGGACTCGCGTTCCGCTACCGATGGGAGCACCGATGGTGGGTATCATCCGGCAAGCACAACCACCCACTCCTGCTCCCCAGGCAACTGTGGGGGCGTGATTATATTAGATAATGACTATATACATCGTTTGATAGTGAGGCAGATCAGACCTGTGGCGGTCAGGTATAAGACGTTGTACAACGGTCGTACAACAACAAGATGGAAAGAATGGAAAAGCAGGCTACAACAGATACTGGAGACGACAAGAATAAAGAAATCGAAATGAAGGAGCGGATGGGTTTGTCTCCAACACAAAGGAGGGATATATCAGATTTAGGGAACGACTCTCAAAGTCAGCTTACCCCCACAGGAAGCGACGGCTGTATTCCATTCGTCCTGGCTATAAATGTATCGCATAGCCTTCCCCTCACCAATCCCAGAGGAAGAAACAGAACTCGACCTCGTACGACCAGAAGCAAGGCTCCCCCGATCTGATCCAGTCGTCGCCATATAAGCCAACGCAAAGGATTCTCGAAGAGCAATGCCCTCCTGTTTGTCGAACTTCTCCGCTAGTCGTTTACGAATTTGGCCAAGTGAGGTGATACAAGGTGTACGGAAGACGATGATACAATCTTTGAGTACGGCTTTGATGGCTATCGAAGTTTCTTTCAGATTTTGTTCGAAGGTGGTTTCTCGTGGGGAGGACGACCAGGGGATGTGGAATTGTCCGGGTGGTCGGTTTTGGAAGGGTTTGGGGAAGTATTCGGGACTTGAAAGATTCATAGAGATTTGCTCGCGACCTGGTGATTCTGGGCCGTCGTCGCTAAAGGTACTGAACGCTGGGGTCAAAGGAGATTCTGGCATGCCGACTAAGGTCATTGGCGGAAGAGCATCTAGGCAAAGAGAAAATGAGCGATTGGTCCACTTGGAGCCGAAGGAAAATTGTAACACACCATAGAAGTAAGAATCCACAACCTGCTCTTCGCCGATAACCCAGGGTTCTTCTTCCTGCAGGACAGAAACCGGCTGACTGACACGCTTCTCCTGTCTCGACCCCAAAGACAAAGAGCGAGACAGGGACGAAGTACTGCCAGGAGAAGTCGGAAGGACACTACGGGGAATGATAGCGTCCGCAGAGAACTCTGTCCGAATAGAATCGATACTATCGAGGGATGAGCGAACATTCTGAGGTCCGTAATCATCGGCCAGAGGTGCATCATCTGGCGTGTCGAAGGGAAGGTCAATCTCGATACAGGAGTCCCGAGGATCGTAATGGGAATCCTGGCTTGAGGAAGGTGCGGAGGAGTATTCTGCGGAGACGCCGAGAGACGACGAGATTGAAGGGGATGATGGTAACTCCCAAGGATCGGTGTTCAAGAATTCAACTGTGAAATCGGATTCGGTAACCAACATCTCCGCAGGAGTCGACATGGCCCTAGCTTTGCCGAGGGGGGTAGAGCGTCCGACTTCCGGCCGAGGTAGAGGGACATTGTGCTGAGGTGGGGGTGGGACTTGAGTCCCTTCAGCCACGGGATCCATGAAGATGAAGGCATTCCGATTGGTTTTACTATGAGCTGACATGGTACGAGCTCGTCGGCGAATAGGTGGTGTGGTAGATTCCGTCGGCGAGATGGTCATATCCGACATGGGTGACTCCAATTCACAATCTTCTGGAAGAGATTGTAATCTTGGTAGTTCTTCTTCGTTTCTGCTGTGAGACGGCGAGATCGGGATGTCCTGAGGGACAGCGGGGACAGCGGGGACTCGGGGTTCTTCGATGATGTGCCAAGCGGATGCTCGCGAAGGACCTGGTTCTGTATGGGACCTCGAACGGTTACCGCTGGATTCGGAACTAAGCTCGGCGGAAGAGGAGCTGTGGTTGGGTAGATGGAAGGATACACTAGATAAAGGCGATAATCCCGTCCCCTTTCTCGACCCACTGCCGCTAGTACTCGGTCGCCCACCGGCGCTCGATGGACGTTTCGACTTGGAAGATACACGAGAAGGTGAGGTTGACGGGCGGGAGACATTGGACGAGCTCGAGCTTGGAGCTAATTCGGTCATCGATTGCGGAAATTGAAGGGAGAGATTGGATGCTGAAAAGTAAAGGGAGAAACCTGTCCCCGACACCGAACTGCTACGACCCTTTCCTGGACCCTCCTTTATCTTCTCCTCCAGGTCCTTGTCTCTTCTCCAGTACCCGAAAAAATCGCGAACCACACGGCTCGCCCTCAAATCCTTTATTAGGGTTGGGACGTCTTCCTGGAAGAGCGCATCTATCAGAGCTTGGAACTCTCTTTGGCGCTGGTCCACGGTAGCTTGACTCGCTTTGAAGAACGTCCCTTTTTTCGTCAGCTTGGGTAAGTAGTCGTGAATGTCCATGGCGATGGAATTCGGGTCGGGGCCCGGGGGTAACGAATCGAATGAAGCGGCTCGGTCGTGGATGTAAATTCCATCCTTCTTGACTCCTTTTCCGGCATGTAACCGTTGTCTCTTCTGTCTCGACTGGGTTGCGTACTCAATCTCCAACGCATCTTGAAACACCAAACAATCTTCCCATCGTCGCCATATCTCATATTCACGATGGTCTCCTGACTTGGTAGACCGGGTGTCCCCTTTGACAGGACAAATTCGCATTCCGTAGCTGTAATTTGATCCTATGGGGAGGAAGAGACGTCAACCATGATCACCCGATCAAGACCGGTGCTGTGCTAATGGCTCACCTTGTTTAGTTGGCACTAGGGTCTCAATACAGAAATCTTGTGGAGCTTGGCGGTATACGGCTCTTTTGACGCTCTGAATAGGGTAGTTAGATAACCATATTGGTACGCATGAGGAAATCGTTGCTCACACTGGGCACTACGAGCCCACCGATCTGTCCAGGGACGACCTGCAGACTGTCAGACGGCTAGAGAGATTTCGTAGGACAGAATTTTCTTACTGGAAAGTCGCTGAGCATCATGGATTCAATACCACCCATCATCTTGGGCAAAAAGAGAAGCTACAGTTCCCTCCGCGGAGGCTCTGTAGATGTAGATTGAGGTTGTCTGTCCTAATCAACATGACCGGCTGTTAAAATCGGACGTGCGAATGAGAAGCACTGGGAACACATACGGTCGATGGGATACTTGGCTCTCGTCCTGGATAACAGGGGAGCTCAGATAAGGGTGATATCGCTGGACCATGCGGGCAGGTGATGTCAATGGCGTGCGTGAGAGCTCAGGCTCGGAACTCGTACCTTCCGAAGCTGTAGAAGAGAGAAAAATGATAGACAAACAGACCAAAGACCAAGACGAGGAGGGGGAATTTTGTGAGTGGGGGGGAACTCAACTGCGGTGAAAAACAGGAAGGATCTCGTCCATGTCCATGGGATGGGATGTTTGTCGGAGCGTCAAAGTTGGTTGCCGCAATCTAATTGTCTTGTGTCCTTGCGATTTTGGTTTAGACTTGTTTCATAAGAAGCTCATCAGACCTGATCAAATGCCTCCTTCCGATCTGCCGGTCCCGTAAATGTAATCCTCGGTTCCTGATAGATTGGCCTCGTGGAGATCTCCAGCCGTTTGTGCGGTTCACAAGATCTATCGAAGCTGGGAACTCGATACAGCATCTTCAAAAGCACCTGCTCACCCTCTTCTATCTGAAAACCTTCAACTTAAAAACAATATCTCTCCTCCCCGATCCCCTCGATTTATCGGGGCCCGCCAATGGGATCTGTATCACCGTAACTACCACACGGTTTCGGATTGCGCAATTCTGTATGGACCTCGGTTAGATATCGTCCAAGATGGACCTTGACACGAACGTATGTCTTTAACTTTGTGAACGGCGCGCTCGGGCAGCTTAGCAATCCTAAATGTGTCCCGAATGCTCCCCATGGCGATCTGTCATCACTCGGGGATAGGTCAATAACTGGGCGCTGGCGAAAATGGAAACGCGACCATACTTAGACTGGGCCGGATCTTCCACCTCTCGCCAATCCATCTATCAATGGTTGTTGAAATGGAATTATCCTCATGAGCAACGACGTGAACTTGTGGGTGGTAACCACACCCTCCATTGTGCGTTCAATCGCAATCCACTCTTCCATTGCGCGTCATCCGCTTGGGGCCTCCAGACAGGCACCTTCGTATGCTTCACTTTTGATCCCTGAGACCATGTTCGCGAACAAGACTCGCCAAAGGTAGCTATGAACTCCCATCCCATCGTCAAGTTGACCATATTCTTCTCGTCTCCCGTAGCAACCGTTCTCTCCATTGTGTGCTCAGTCGTGCATTCTCCCATGAAACAGGTTCTTCACGATTACAGTATGGAATCCTAAGGCACAATTCCTCAGAATACTCACTTGTTGACTCGTTCGTCAGCAAAGGATCCGCTCCCCAGGTTCCAAGGCAAAGGTAACTACGACCCCACAGGCGTCTACCTCATTGTTCCCTTTGGTCCCAGTGAGTCCCATGTCCCACGACCTCGTTTCTTACCGGAGATCGCCTACCTTGCCGCTCCTCCTCCAGGCAACCCAGATGAAGACAATGACACTGATCTATCGCGAGGAGATACATATGTAGTAACCATCAAAGGCAAACAGGTCACCAGTTCACATCCTCTCCTACCTTGGCCGAATGATGAACACGGAGGCCTTGGGCATCACCGGGACCGACATTGATGCGAACTTTTCCTCCATTGATAGATTCAACTTCAAAAACTGAAAGTACAAGAGTCTAAATCCAAGGCGGGAGTAGATACTTCACGATACGGATACAAATCGGCGAAACACACAAACCAGCGGACCCCCCAACCCCGAAAACGTTTCAGTCAGCGTTCAAGGCGTTCTGTCTTGCCTGCTCCTCTCTCTCCTTCGCCTTCGTCCTCATATCTCTCAACCTCTCCAACCCAGTCCTGATGCTCCTCATATGAACCTCAACGGGTACCTTATCCCCAATCAAAGCAGGAGCAGCAACCCTCTCCCTCAATTCTTCCATATCCGCACTCATACCCTCCAAAGTCTGCAGCGCCGCAACGACATGTGCTAAAGCCCTCCTCCGATATTCACCTAAACCTTTCAACAACTTCAAATGGTTCTTGTAACTCTTCAACATCCTTTTGTTACCTCCTAGCTTAGTCCACAAGTGTGCGAGTAGTTGTTCGTGCGCTTTGGAGAGTGCGGAATCTTCTCGAGCGAGGATCTCGTAGAGGGTGTTCAGGCTGATTTCGAGAGAGTTTAGGTCCTGGACGGAGGCTTCTGCTTCGAGGATTATGCGGGACATCTGGGTGGAAAGGACATCCATGGCGTCTGTAAAGGTCTTGACGACGATCTCGTTCTTTGATGGCCCAAAGGGCCAAAGCGAGGAGAGGGAGAGACTTGATGATGACTTGTATGCTGTGGCTTCGATCTGATGTAAGGCGTAATCGTTCACGGCGAGGACGCTAGACGACATCACCTCAGTCACTGTATAGAATGAATTCGGTTCAATGACGTACCTGTCAACAGCCCCTCCAATCTTAGCACTAAGCCTCTGCAAACCTTTCCCAGTCTTCCCAGCATCTTCCACAAATCCCGTCAACGTCTCCGCCAATAAATCCTTGCTGGTAAGGTCACTGATCTTCACAAGTGCCACCAAATCCCTCGTAGCCATCTGCGCCTTCTTCACTTCCAACGCCAGTCCCGAACCGCCGGCCGTCTCGTCAAGCAAATGCTCAAATGCACCACTTTGGACGTCAACGAGTTTCGTGTAATCGGCCCATTTTGGTTCACGAGAGCCTTGGATGGGCTCTGATGGGTACGAACAAAGAGCGGAGGATGATATTCCAGGTAAGATGCAGAGTGGTGAGAATACGGTTTGGATGCTGCGAGAGAGTTGGCCGGCGATGAAGCCGAGGACGTAGATGACAAGGAGTACCGATAGGGGGAAACGAAGGAGCCAGAGTGAACGTTTCACAACGTCAAGGGCGTATCTCAGAGTGTAAACAGCTCCTGCAGAGATCGCCTCCTGCACCTCCTCTTGGGAAACCGCAGGCTTTACGACTCTTTTCTGGGGAGGTGGTTTTGGAGCAGGTGGCTTTGGAGCAGGTGATTGTAGCCTTGGTGCGGGTAAGTAGGGCTTCCGAGGTGAAGCTTGAGCGGCTATGTAGACGGTCTTGTACCCAGGTTTCCTGCGACGTGTTGTTGTTGTTGAAGGCACAGACCCGACAGGGCTGGAAGGACGTGACCCCTCTTGTTGAACGTCGGATCTAGAGTACTCGACATCCTCCCAAGCCTCGTCATCGGCGCTTGCAACCTGGGGAGGTTCCTTTGTCGAGAATTAGTTCGAGGGAGTGGACGGACACAGAACATGCGCTTACCGTCGAGGTTGCTGGGTCCGGTTGATGAGAATCAACCTGCATCTGATAGTTGGAAGAATAAACCAAGATTGAGGAGGGCGAGGAATGAAGATGAAGATGGTGTTGACGGCATTTCTTATAGCGTTCTGACGACAAAGGCGCCCAAAGTTGCAGTGAAGGCACGCTCCAACAGCATGGATCAGGTGGTCGATCCGAGTCGTCACCAGTCAACCTTTCAACTTTCAAGTTGACATGCTGTGAATGGCAGAATCTTTCCAACAATCATCAGGTCGCGAGTGAATTGATCATTTCATTTGCAAAGGCATAGGGAAAGGGAAAGGGAACCTAAGGGAACAGACAATCGGCAATAGAGAAGAATATCAATGCACAGCACAAAGGACCCCGGTGCGGGAAGTAGGCATTCTCAGATTGTCCCTCATCAATGTCCGATGACGGACTGAGGTGCGTAAGGCTCCTCAAGATACTTGATCTCGTCGTCCGTCAACTTCACTTGGACTCCATCTGGGGACAGAATTCGCCGATTGGAGCCTGGCATTAGGACCGGACCACACGTTGCGCGATGCAGGAACGTTCTCACCGATGATATCTTGTAAATTCTTCAAGCTGGTCGTGCCAACGATGGGCGCTGTAACAACTATGCAGTGGTTTAGAATATAAGATGATTCATCTGAAGAAAGCGACACACCTGGATTGGACAAGACCCAGCCCACAGCGACCTGTGCCATGCTGACGCCCTTCTTCTTCGCAACTTCTTCAACGCTGAGACCATCCGGGCAAGAAGGACAGTCAGGCCGACGGAGAAGCTTCTCACTATCTTAGAGGAGCGTACCGATTGATAATTTCTGGTGTGCCCTCTGCCTTGTGATAGCCGCTTTGGAACCTAATCGAGAGAAGCCCGACGAAAAACACGCATCAAAAATCAGTTTGCGCTCATTGGTGAACACGAACGCACCAATCTGTTTCGCCTCTCTTGGTCTTCTCTTTGAGCGGTCGTGTGAGTAGTCCGCGAGCTAGTGGAGACCATGGGATAGCTCCGACCCCGAGAAGCTAATTCACGACAAGTCAGAAATCCGGATGGGCACTCTAAGGGCATGTGGAATGCCTCTACGTACATTTAATGTCGGGAACATCTCGTGTTCTTCCTCACGGTACACAAGATTGTAATGGTTCTGCATAGAGATGAAAGGAGT
Organism: Jaapia argillacea MUCL 33604; assembly: GCA_000697665.1. Classification (NCBI taxonomy): domain Eukaryota; kingdom Fungi; phylum Basidiomycota; class Agaricomycetes; order Jaapiales; family Jaapiaceae; genus Jaapia; species Jaapia argillacea. The sequence goes on along the minus strand of KL197735.1, from coordinate 272,479 downwards.
GAGTTTATTGTTGATGGCGTAGTTCTGCATGGCGTGAACTACGGGTCATCGTCGGCGTTGAAGGAGGTTGGGGAATGGAAGGAAGACCTACACTGCCAGGCCCAACAAGAACTCATACCGATGTAGCGTACGTAGCCAGCTTTCACCACATCATGGAGGGCCTGCATCTGTAAGGGTTCATAAATCAAGGAATTCGAGGTCTAGAATTGGAGGAAACATACCGTCTCCTCAATGGGAGTGTCGTCGTCAAAACGGTGGCCTTCAAAGCGGTTAGAAGACCAATAACCGACATAGATGGCGGAACTCACATTGCAATAGATCGATATAGTCGAGCTGTAAGCGGTCGAGACTATGTCGGACAGACTCAAATATATGCTGATTTAGCACAGTTAGAACCTGGCAGGCGGACTTCAACATGGAGACTATGAATGTACTTTACGGCTAAGACCATGCTGATTCACGTATCCCAGGTCGTCAGGGTGCTGCTCGCTCTTGAGCATATTGTCCCCATATTCCTTGCCGACGACTCCGTAGAGCTGTAGGAACAGGTGAGTGTCCACCAAGCCAAGATATTGTCCCCTGGAAGCACGAACTCGCCTTGGTCATAACGACAATCTCATCACGAGGGAGGAGAAGTTGCTTGACAGCCTTTCCGAGGACGATTTCAGACAACCCATTCGAGTATATCTATTGATAGCACAAGGGGAAATCGGTGTGACCTTTTAATTGAGTAGATGAATCATCCATACATTGGCTGTATCGAATGCGTTGATTCCAGCGTCATACCTTCGTGGCAAAGTGAGGGCAAAGTGAGGGATAGGTCGTCAAGAACGAGTTGGATGGATACACACGCAAATTTGATTTGCTTGATCGCTTCACTCTCATCATCTATCACCCAATCATCCCAACCAGAGCTCCCGTATTGCATTGTCCCAAGGATGATCCTCGAGACCTTCAACCCCCACTTGCCCAAACGAACTGGTCGTCATGTTGGACTCGCTAGGAATACCTGTAACAATTGCTGCAAACTCACCATACGGCATTTTCCTCGATTGGGAGACCATGGCTGCTTCCAGTTGAGAGGTCGGGATTTGCGATACGGACGCCGGGCAAGAACAAGCACAGATACCAGATTCCTCAGCAACTGTCCGCTATCCGCATGCGCCTATTTCTGTCACCGAAGAGTCTCGAAGAACGCATGCCTAATCTAATGTGAGCGCTTGAATGTTGATCACGGGTTCTGAAGTTGTTGGAAGAGCTCGCTTTGACTGAAATTGAACAAACGATACTGTCGAGACGCTCTGTTTGCAATAGAGGACTACATGCTCTCCAGCTGATGAAATTGCGAAGACCCAAGGATATAAAGAGGGCAATAGCCAGACCCTGACGGCATTTCTCCTTATCTCCCCCCTTTTCTCAACCTCTTAATAGCTGTTTCCTCCGTCTCAATCCTCTTTAACGATGCCCAAGAAGGGTAAGGGCGAGTCGGACAAGGGTTTCACGTACTCCGGAAGCGGTACTAACAACAAGGTGTGCTGTACCTCTGACTTGGGATATTGGGCGACATTACCTTACTGTTCTACATTTAGGGGAATCACTACTGCTCTCGAGACTATGGAAATGGCTCGAACGCTTATCACTACTCCAATAAGTATTTATCCTCACTCCAGACCGTTCATTTTCTGCCATCCATCCCAGAATTAACTTCGCCCCCTGTCAAAATAGAGACGGAAGCTACTATTACGCCAACCCGGATGGATCGAAGTACTACAATAGTGGCGATGGGTACTCCATGTACACCCCTCCTCCCAGCGGAGACTCCTCCACAGACACAGGCAAGCCAGCTAGAGATTGACGGCGATGGTTCCCACCAATGAGCCATCCACTCTGTCGTGTTACAACACCGTCCGACGTTTGACTCGTTTCGTGTAGACTCAAATATGGGATGAGGTGAGGATGTAGGATAAACCTTGGGCGTCGCGCTGTTTTCAGATACGAGTGCCTCACCTCACAGTTAAAGAATCATTGAACCTAGAATGTATGTTTTACATTTTGAATCGACGCAGCGAGGGGTCCCCGTGTATATTTCACAAATTATGACAACGTACCAGCTGTCGGATGTGAATGCGGAATGCAAGAACTTTTAACGGTTCAGTGTTGCTGGACTACTGAAACTTGCGTCTAGTTCCCGACCCTTTGAAGTAGGCCTTTAGCGCAACGACGCACAGAGAAAGAGTTCACGGCTCACACGTGGGCAGAGAGCAACTGGGGGCGGGTAGGCTAGGGAACTGAGAGAACGAATTTGCAAACTAATATTCCCTCGTTATGGGACATCTGGTGAATATAGCCGTGCTTCGCCCATTAAGTCCATGGCTTTTCAGCCGGTTCGTCACTGCGAACTGTTTCCTGACGTCCTCCCAGCGGCGTGCCTCCTTCTACATCTTCACAAGGGAGTCATTTCCGTCGAAGTACTGTGCTTCGTGATCGGCGATCCCAGCTTGATGTGGTAATCGAAGTGAGGCGACGATATAAGAGGGGTCCATTATCCAAACTCTCGCCCTTTGCCTCTTGCCTCTATCTTTTATCTATCAACAACTCCAGACCTTCTTCGCCTCTGACAATGCCCAAGAACAGCTCCAGCAGCTCTGGCCAGGGATATACTTACTCTGGGAGCGGCACTAACGGCGAGGTCTATCGCGCTCTTGTTCCTTTCTTCACCGATGATTGAGATTCTGCAACAACAACAGGGTAATCACTACTGCTCTCGTGACTACGGTAACGGCTCCAACTCTTACCACTACTCGAACACGTATGTCTTCACTTCCCATAGCTCACCATCAGTCCTGATTCTGACTCCTATCGCCCACATAGCGATGGGAGTTACTATTACGCCAATCCGAATGGGTCGACCTACTATAACAGCGGCACTGGTTACTCTCAGTACTCTCCTCCCAGCGGCGGCTCCTCCACCTGTTCTACTGGAAAGTCCTCCGGAAAGTAACCAAGACATGTTGCCGATGCAATGTGAGTACCCAACATTGGGATGACATCCACTACTTACTGACCTACTTTCTTGGATCATGGAGATGAAACATGGTAGCACGATCATGTCTCACGAAGTGCTTCAGTAGTCGCAGAAGGAATCAAGCATGTATATTAGCATCCAAGTACCAGCCTGAGTTGTGCAGCGTCTCAAAATAGCCGTCCATCATCAACGGATCGACACCACCAATCTGGAAGGCACAACATCCAAACTGTCAAAGAGATCGATCTGCACAAGAAGCATGATCTCAGTTCCGAAGCTCTCTCCGATGCGATCTGACATCACCATCCCAGATTCACTCTTCCAAAGCCAAAAAAAATCGTTGATATATCACTTCAATGCCCAACGATCAGTAGAACTACGAAAAACGAGCATACGGCAAACATATACAGCTAGTAAAGTAGCAGCATTAGGGGGGTGAAAATCATAGGGGGATAAATATATGCAAGCATCAAGTTGGAGCACCAAAAAAAGGCCACCATCAAGCAGGCAAAAAAAAAGTGGGTGTTAACGAAAGCCGCAAAAAGGCTGAAAGATCGTTACTAGTGAGGGGAACCACGCGCATGAGATACATGGGCGGAACGCATAAATGACGGGTGCTGAGTATGATCAGGAGGGTAACCACCTCCATGGTTTGGGGTAGCCCAAGGCGGGGGAGGGGGACGAGCCATATGCTGATCAACAGGAGGTCCCAGTGACATCGGTTGTTGATCCATATGAGGATGTGGTAAACCGCTCGACGGACCTGCTACAGATTGATTCGCTTGAGGGGCGATCTGGAAAGGTCCTCCTGGACCAGATAGTTGTCGAGACGTCTGGGACTGGATATGCTGAGGTTGTTGGATTGGAGATTGGACAGGTGGGAGTTGGGGCGGAGGTGTGGTTGGAGAGTGTGAAGGGTTATTTTCTTCGTTGATGACCCGAGTCGCAGCCGACGCTTTGAGGGTCTCCAAGTCAATGGGTCGAACAGGCGCCTGACCTTCAGCCAGTGCCTTGTCCCTTTTCCTCATTAATTTCGCATAATCTACGGAGTTCAAGGGTGAGGAAATATCCAAGAGAAAGCAGGAGATGCCAAAAAAACATACGCAGTCCACACGCATTACACAGTGTTCTCGCCCCATCCGGCCCACGCCTCCATTCTGGTGTCTCGCGAATATTACACGAATGACATTTGCCTGGAGGCGTCGCGCGCTGCTCCGAAACAAGGAATATCAACCAGGTATCCCGAAGTACAACCCACCACCAAGAAAATAAACTCACACTACGTTTCCGATATTTGCTCTTCGGCTGACCAGGCACGCCACCTCCACCAGTACTAGTAGCCCTCTTCGTCCGGATAATCTCCATATCCTGTTCAGCCATCGATTGCTGACCAGCAGGGTCCTGAGTGGAAGTCGACGGCTTCGCTTCCTGACCTTGCTGAGCGGGGTACTCCTCTTCTCCACCAGCCTCCATATCTTCCCAGGGTCTTTTGGGCGGTCGATTATTCCCTTGTTCGGATGGAGTCGCGGGAACGGCAGAATCGTTCTTCACCGGCGGTAATGGTTCGTTTCCGAGAATTATGCGTCGGAGGTTTTCGAGCAGACGGACGACTTGAGCCGCTCTCTGGGTCATCTCAAGCAACTCATGGGCATTTGGCTGGATCTCAGGGACACTCGCTTGCTGTTGAACTACGCGATGAGAAAATAACATCGCCCCCGATAAGAGATACAGCCAACAAATACGCAAGAGGAGGCGCTTACCGAATCGACTGGCAAATGCGTAAAGGACATGACAATGTTTGGCAATCTCTTGAAGCGTCTCATTCCGAGCGGTTAGTTTCTCAGCATCGTAGGGTGGTGGTGGGCGTGTCTCTGTTACATTGGTCGGAACTAGAGGTGTCGTCCGAGAAAATCCATAAGGTTGCTGAGGTTGTTGGGAAGGGTGAGGATGTTGAGATGGAGGGGGAGGGGGAGGATGCTGAAGGGTAGGATGAGTTGGATGAGGATGGGGTGCAGGTTGTTGGTGTTGCTGCTGCTGCTGCTGTTGGTGCTGTTGTTGTTGCTGATGGTGGTGATGCTGAGGCTGAGGCTGCGATTGCGACTGCTGCTGTGGTTGAGGCTGCTGTTGGTGTTGCTGCTGCTGCTGCTGCCAATGTTCAGCCTGAGGTGGAGGGGGGTAAGGCGCAGCATGAGGATGATGTGCCTGATGTGGATGGGGAGGCGGTTGATGAACTGAGGACGGGTGTGGGGGAGGTCGTTGGGGCATATATTGGGCATAACCAGGGTAACCCGGCGGAGGATGGGGCGGATATGCTCCCGGATGCGCATGAACTTGCGCATGAGGAGCGGGCACACCCGGGGCGACCTGATACGGCCCTTGTGGTGGGTACCCAGGTGGATGCTGGGGATAAGCAAGCTACAACGTGGGTGAAATTTGAACCAATTCGTCAGATATTTCACACCGGAAGGAGAGGCGCCACTTACATGAGGGGAACGCGCAGGGGATTGGGGCACAGAGGAGTTCGAACGAGCCCGCTTGAAATTACTATGAGAATGATCATCGCGCGGTCCTGGACCAGCGCTATGCATTGATCCTGGAGCAGGAGCCATTTGAGCGGACAGAGGAACTCCGGGCGTTAGGTATCCGCCTTCGTGTTTGGAAGGGGGGTATTCCATCGACTTTGGATGTTGGTCGTGTCCTCCAGAGGGTGGAGGAGCGGAGTGCGCGACCGAGGCCGACGAACTTGGACGCCCCCATGATCCTGAATCATGGCGCGAAGGATGAGGCTGGGATGGCCCGGCGTGCTCATACTGAGGATGATTATTGGGTAAAGGCTGCGGAGGTGGACCGTCCTGTGAGACGGGTGGTGGGCGATACTGAAAATTCAGGTCTTTCAACGAGGGTAGACGAAAATCATTGTGCATATTTGGCGGAGGGAGAGAGTAAGACGGAGGAGGATGGGCGGAAGCCATGAGACGAAAGGGATCTGAACAATAAACGGCCAGATCAACTTGTGAGGAAATCTGATATTGTATCTCCCGATGGCAGCGGATCTAGCCTACAAATGGGACCCTGCTCGTAACGCAGATCAAGTGCGAATTCTTCGAAAAAACTCACCCGATCCTGGTTACTTTTGGTAGCGACACAGCTATGGTTTCTACGCCGACAAGATTATATTTCCGTGTGTTTTACAGCCAGTTTTCTGGAACTGGAGAGGAAATGACGATGAAGGAATGGTACAAGGGTCTACATGGAGCCCTCCGAGCTTGGGACGTTTGCTTTTGCATCGGAGATTCAAACTTCTCAATTTGGCAGCCCCTTTGCGATCGAATGGCGCACGCGGCAAAGCCCGCCCCTCATGTTTCACTCACATATCTCAAGATCGAGCCTCTCCAAACGACTTGCCATGAACTTACGTCCCTTTATTCCTGGATATTACGCTGGTTTGTAGCCAGGGGAGGGTCGACATCCCGGTATACGCACGATCATCGTAGGACTTGAACTACACCGGCGATGCGAATCCCAGCTGACTTTTTGGCCGACCGTCGAGTTGAGGCATCGGTGATTCTCAAATCTCGCACCCGATACGCCTAGATCCGTGGCGATGTGTCATCCTCTCACAGAAGCATAGGCAATCTCCATTTACGTGTCTTCCCAGATTCTGCATCGGAGCAAGTCTCTCGTGTTGAGCAGCGTGCGCGACCATGCAGAGCGCACGGGCGCATACAGGCATCCCCATGGGTCTGCTATATTCACGCCGTGTGCTATCTTTTATCCTTTGACACCAGCACAGTCACTGGGTTGGATCTTGTGGTTCTTTGGCTCAGATATGAAAACCGTGATCCCATCGCCCGGGATCTGAGTTTAGGTGAACGTCATGGCTTCGAAGTGCGATCTTTCCGGAACTCGTTGCATCTCGAGAATCAAATCAGGAATTCCTATCTTGCGAGAACCCTCCCAAAACGTGGCAACCCAAAACACGTGGCAATCCTCCAAGGTTGCTCCAAGAACCCGGTTGCCCGTCGCGTGCGAGTTGTTGCTTCGTCGTGTGGACGATGGCGGCGTGCTCGGGCACGCAGATAATTATTTTGCCTGGTGTCAAGCGCTCTTTTCGCGTCTTGAAGCTCGAAGCTTGAAGATATGTACAGTAACCTAGGCGACTCCGGACGAGCCACGTACCTGAGCACCCTGACCCACTCGATCTTTCCTTGCTGAAATTGCTCCCATCAGATGCTAGGAGTGGGGCAAGGGAGGGGGGAAGGGGACGCTTGATTGACAGTCCCTTACGTGGGTATCAACGTGGCGCAGACGCCACTCCCCGATGGCTTCCTTCCGCCAATGTCTTGGATTCCTTATGATATCTTCCTGCCACGGTGTCCATAACCACCTCAGGTGTAAGATCACCCGGTCTTCTTTTCGGTCTTCCTGAGGGCTAGTTTCGCTGTCACGCGAGAGGCACGAGGATGTGGCTGAGAGCACAAAACAAAAAGATAACAGCCAAACCCTCGAGTTTATCCCATCGAGCACCGGTCTAAATACGTCTTCATGGAATGTAGGTCCGAGTTCGAGACAGGGTGCAAAGTTGTTTTCATTGTCTTGTACACAAAAATCTCCGCGAAGATACCCACATACCGCCCAGCTAGCGGTGACTACTTAGTCATTGTATCCGCGGGGGCGAGAGATACCATTTTGTTTCGGAAGCAAACCATCGATATCGACACCCTGTTGCTTCCAAATCTCCAACTGCCTATCCTTGGCGACTTTCCCCTCCTTCTCGTACTCCGCAACCGAAATCGGTTTCTCACCATGTGGGGCCGCCCTGAGCGCGTGGCGAGTGGCAGGCCAGAAATCAAAGGTGGCTGTGTGAGTGACCACCTGCAACGAAACAAGTCCCGCATGATTTAGTACAGCATTGGTAGACGTATGTCAGGGGAAATGGTACGCACCCTGTTATCCCAAATGGCGATGGAGTTGGGTTCCCACTTGAAACGTACTTGGAAATCAGGGTTCTCGCCGATTTGGTGGAAGAGGAAGTTGAGGATGGTGTCCGATTCGGCTTTTGGGACGCCAACGATTCTGCGCGTGAAGCCTGGAATATTGGGTGACGTCAGAAAGGTCACCGGGTATCAACAGATTGGGTGGTAACATACCGGGGTTGACGTATACGCTCTTCCAACCGGTCGCGGGATGGACACGGACGACGGGGTGGATGGTCTCGATGGGATCCCTCCTTACCGGAAGACCAGCAGCCTTTGCGCCTTCTGCTTGTGCGACAGCTGAGTGCAAAGCAGACAATCCTTCGAGGTACTTCTGGAGGCCTGGACTCAGCGACGAGTACAATGCGTATCTGTAATTCGAATGAGACCAATGTTTTTTTGGTAAGCCCACTGAACTTTACTCACCCTGAACTCCAAAGAGTGTCACCACCGTACTCAGGGCCAGCATAAATCTTCAAGGAAGTGGTACTGGGAGGTTGGATTTCGTAAGTGACGTCTGAATGCCACAGCTCCAACTTTGAGAAAGCCGATGGGTCGGGTCGGCGGGAATGGTCATTGTATACGACTGTGAGATTAACAATCTCATCAAGATGTTCGAGATAACGAATGGAGTGTGCCTACCGTGGACTTCCTCCAAACCGGGTTCCTTGGGAACGGGGGTCGTGGCATGTTTATGAAGAGGTCCCCAGTGGCGTGCAAGATCCAACTGTTCGTAGATGTTGATCTCCTGATCACGGAAGACTTTTCGGTCCCAATCAGCGGTGAAACGAGAAGATGGTGAGGCAGGGTACTCACATACGACGCCCCTCTCTGCGATCAGCAATGCCCTGTTCGCCGATCCAACACCGCAAATTTAATGACCGAGGGGCGAGAGAGAGAACCAGGCACTTTACTCACAGTTCGTCCTTCTGAGCACCAGTGAGTTGCCTGAGATCGATGTTTGTGATCTCGGTTCCAATGGCAGGAGTCAGGTGCTTGACTTTCCCAGCGGAGAAGAGACTGGTCTTGCTGGGGTCAGCAAGCAACCCTCGTTCAGTCACAGAGATCTCGGTGAGAGGTTCCCATTTCACTTTCGGGAACACGGGCTATGAAGGTGTGAATTCCAGATTCCGTTACGATCACGAGGGGTGGATCAAGATCACCTTATACTGGGCGTACTTGTACGATGTATCACCGTCATCGGCAATAGCAGGGGAGTAGAACGGGTTAAAGATGACCTCTTCTTCTTGAGCACGAACTTTCAAAGGGTGACCATTGCCGTTACCGTTGGTTGCGGGAGCTTTATCGGTGGTAGCAACAGGTGCCATTTTGTTGGAGGAATGAGATGGATATCGATGATCTTGAAGATATTGTTCATCTTATATGCGGTAGGATCACCATAAATAAAGGTTTCGCGTGAACGGAAGCTGTTATGGCGCCAAAATGGTCACGTGACAGGTCGACATGAAGGCGACATGAGAGCGACTTGGGGTGGAATTGGGTCCGGAGAAAGGCGTTTGAGTGGAGATCCAATCAGATGATGGTATATTCTAACTGCAAGGAAGCACAGCATCTCTCATCTATCTTACTGTGTGCTTCAATTCGTATCACAACCTATGAAAGCGAGAGCGTTACGCACCGCGAAAACCTAGTACCCAACGGCATGACTTGACCGGTCACCCAACCTTACCCTTGCCAAGGAGACTCTCTATCCATTCCGCGTGAATGACATGACCTCGCATCCTTTTCAAAAATAGCAGATAACTGAGGGCGCCGGCACAAACTGAGATAAAAGAAACGAGTGCGGCCCAACGGAATTGAGAAGGGCGAGAAAGGATCATTGTCAGCACATATTTCATCAGATCGGCAATGTTTTGCATTGCGAATTGAAGTGCAGTGCTGGGAACATCATTGGTTGATAAAGCCAAACGTGAGCGAAACTGGTATATCTCATCGATGAGGCCACTTACATGGCATTTCGGCGAGGATGATCGGCGAGAGCAGTCTGCAATTCCTTGAGCTGACAAAGGTCAAATGCCCACAATCCGATTCGCGAAAGAGCCATGCCTGCACACATGAGACGGATCAGAAGGGATGGCGGGTGGACGGACAGATAGACGGACCGGCGAAAAGCAAGGCAGCATTCCAACCTGAACTGCGAATCCCATCTTTTGGAGCACCCACATAGAAACTGAGCAAGACGGGCAAAAGAGAGATAACCTCACTCCTGTGAAATAAATAATGATAGACTCATCAGCCAAGCGAGATGGCAGAAAATTTAGGACAATACTGACCAGATTGCCCAGTGACCTGCACGTATTAACCCAAGGCGCTTCTCCATCGCAGGTGCGACGAAGGTTCCTAGCAGCCCTGCAACCACGCAGATTCCCCGCATGCCAGCAATGAATGGATCTGAAAAGTTGTGGGTCTTGAGCCATGATAGCATTGTTCCGTCGAATCTGGCGACAAATATGTAGGTCATGAGTCACATAATCCAAACACGGTGGGACCCACGAGAGAACGGTGAGATATAAACATGAGATGGATAAAGAGCTTCCAAAAATTGGGTGTTTGACAAATTCAAGCCAGTCAGTAGCCTGGTTTTTTAGGAACGTTTGTATAGATTTGTGGACACTGGAGGGAGTGGGAAGCCGTCGTTTTCGAGAGTCCGTTGGCAGCGGTCGCTCCACTTGGGAGTTTCGAATGACGAGTCTCTCCTTCCGCTTCTGTTCTTCTTCGGTAGCTAGCGAGGGTAGTCGCCTGTACACAACCTGTATCCCTGCATCGGATGTCAGCTGAAACAAAAAATGCCAGAGGAGAACTTTCGCGTACACACGAACTCAAACACCATGGTGACGAGACCGAACGCGAGGAAGAAAGCCACCGAAAAGGAATAGCTAGCGGTCGTCGTGAGGAGGGACACGAAAAGTGGGGCCAGTAATTTGCATAGCAAGTCGATTCGTCTCAAAATCGTGTTCAGGGTCGTTAGTCGGTCATTGTTGCCCTCAGCGATGGTAGTTGCCCAATCACGCTCAATTGCCACGGAGATCCCGATGGTCGAGAGCTTCAGCACGCAACCAGCGAGGACGATCAAGGCAAACAACACCCAGATCAGGGCTGGAGCTCCGAGATCTTTTGAGGCTTGCTCTTTCAGACGTGTAGCAAATAAGAGCAGGAAGCATGTGTATGCGCTTGTCGCTGAAAGCTTTTGAACGAGAATGCACCAGCGTACGAACGATAGCCTGGGAACACGGTCGACAAGGGAGCCGATAAGACCAGAGAATATGATCCCGGCGCCTATATTCCAGAGGAAATCATGAGAGAGAGTTTACGGTGAAGACCGAAGGCTGGTAAAGTTCACCAGTGGTGAAGAATCCGAACAGTGAGGCCGGTAAAAGGGTCGTCTGAAACAGCTCGATCAAATACAAATAGAAGGCGAATTCAGCAGTTCTTTCGCCCCATGCACTACCAACGCCTTTTAGTGCTCGGTTCCTTGACGTCTACAGAGAACCAGCTGATGCAAACCTTGATAGATGCTGAGCACCTAATGACCACAGTCCCCGCTTGTCGATTCCACCTGGGTCTGGTAGTGCTTCATCTGGCTGGTCGGCCTCTTTTTCTTGAGCTATCGACTGGGTAGGAGTGAGCTGCGCAGGTAGATGATTGAGCTCGACTTCCTCGATGGCCGTCGGAGGTGAAGGTAGCGACATCGAAATCCGCGATCGAGGTCGGCGGCTAAGTCGAAAGGGGAAAACAGTGTCACGATGTGACTATGCGGTGACGGACTGAGTTGGAAATTGCCTCGCCTTTGCTCAACGTCCTCAACTCGGTTCTGGTGGCTTTGTGTGTAACTTGTATCCTTGTACTCAAACTCTGTCAATACCTGCATAACTTATCACAATGGGTACGATCTTATTACTCTCTGGGATCCGGCATTACTGACCATGAAGAAACAGGTATTCCTAAGGTCAGCATGTGCGACTCTACAAGTAGGATGTGAAGACTGACCACTGCTTGGCAGTTCTTCCGATACATTTCGTGAGTTCCTTGCTCGTTTATAGAATGCATCTAACTTGCTTCAAGGGAACGTTACCCTCTCACATCGCAGCTAATTGAGGAGAATAAGATTCCAGAGTTTGGTATGGGTTGCATGTCGTTGGATTGCGGGGTGTACTGATGCTTTGTTTCAAAGACAACCTCTACCTTGATTTTAACGGCATCATTCATTCATGTGCGCTGCCACTCCTTGCCACTCGTGTGCCTGACGCTCACCACCATATACTCAGGTTCTCATCCAAATGATGAAGACGCGCATTTTCGGCTATCCGAAGAGCAGATATTCACATCGATATTCGCATATGTAGACCATCTATTTGGGAAGATTAAGCCGAAGAAGGTTTTCTTTATGGCTGTTGACGGCGTTGCACCACGAGCCAAGATGAACCAGCAGCGAAGTCGTCGATTCCGAACTGCGAAAGAAGCAAGGGAGGTCAGAGAGAAGGCAGAAAGCAGAGGAGAGAAGTTGCCAGAAGAGAAGGCGTTTGATAGTAATTGTATCACACCAGGTGAGCTAGGCTCCTTTCAAGCTGTCAACTCACATTCAATCGTTATACCCAGGAACGACGTTTATGGCGAAGTTATCCGACCAGTTGCGATATTTCATCAACAAGAAGATCTCAGAGGACTCAAATTGGCGGGATATTCAGGTTGTCCTATCGGGTCATGACGTACCCGGGGAAGGAGAGCACAAGATTATGGAGTATATTCGATTATCAAGGGCTCAGCCGGACTACAACCCTAACATTCGACACTGCCTGTACGGTCTTGATGCGGACTTGGTCATGTTGGGGCTCTTGAGTCACGATCCGCATTTCTGTTTGTTGCGAGAGGAAGTAAAGTTTGGGCCGTCGCGGAAGAGTAAGAATAACAGGTACATCGCATTTACCCTCCTCCTGAATCCGGTTTGCTCACTAGTTTGTAAGCTTGGAGTCGATAAACTTCTATCTTCTCCACCTGACGCTCATGAGGGAGTATCTGGATCTGGAGTTCCATGAAATCGCTCCCATCCTCCCCTTCACTTATAGCCTGGAGCATATTATCGACGATTTCATTCTCCTTGCAGTGTTCGTCGGCAACGATTTTTTGCCGAATTTACCCGACCTACATATCCACGAGAATGGTTTAGAGAAGCTTTTCGATGTCTACAAGAAAGTTCTACCGTCCTTAGGTGACGTTCATCATTTTTCTTGGATTCTTGGCGTTGATTGACCTTGGGTGTTGTTTCTAGACGGCTACATGAACGAGAATGGTCTGATCAATACGCAGAGGTTGCAGGTTGTATTGAACGAGATGGCGCAGTGGGAGCGGGAGGTGTTTGAGAAGGAGTACGCGGATATGAATTGGTACAAGGGGAAACAGGCGAAACATGTGAAAGAGATGGAGCTGGGTAAGAAGAGAACGGGTTTAGGTACGTTTTTCCCTCGACGTCTTTTATGATCCCATTGACCTCGTTATGATTCCACCCTAAGTCTTAACAATACCGCAACGCGAGATATTTGAAAAGGTCAAAGCCTTTGTCCTGCAATATCGCAATGCCGACGCGTCGACGATGAGATCTGCGCTTCTCCAAATGCCAAATATGTTCGCGGCGCGCGAGAGGAAGTTCATTACTGAGTTGGCAGAAGATCTTCATTTGACTCTGACATGGGATGAGTATGATGATTACGATCAAAACCTTGTAACTTGGCGTTTCCCCGGAGGACTCACCCAACCGTTACCCACAAACGGGGTGAAGCATGCTGATGGGGAGGGTGAAGATGCCGAGGGGGAGAATGGTGTTGAAGATGATGAGGACGCGTGGGAAGACGAGGAAGAAGATGAGGAGAGTAGGGAAGCTGTTGACAGAGTGTTGAAGAAGTACGAGAAGGCGACGGTTGCTGATCCAGATGCAGAGGGCGATTTTGACTCGAGATATGAGCGGTCGGTGCAGGAGAAGATGGATGAGTGGAAGCGAGACTATTATAAGGTGCATTTCGTCCTTGGCTTCTGCCCCTGTGCAGGCGTCTGACAGTTTTCCACAACAGAACAAGTTGGAATTCTCGTATGACGACCCCGAATCAATGGGAGATCTGGCGTATCGTTACGTGGAGGGTTTGCAGTGGGTGATGCACTACTATTACAGCGGAGTGGCTTCATGGAGTTGGTTCTATGACTACCATTATGCTCCCCGCATATCAGGTCAGCCTGGCACCTCGGCGGCCCCCGAAATCTATTGACGGGCTTCCTGACATCTATTTGCAGACCTCAAAGATGTCGACCAGATGTCGTTCTCGTTCGAACTCGGTAGACCTTTCCGACCTTTCGAACAATTAATGGGTGTGTTGCCCGAAGCTAGCAAAGAACTAATTCCTGCGCCGTACAGGGTAAGAACTCTTTGATCTCCCATCTTGTCAAATGTCTTACAGTATTTAAAGGATTTGATGTACGATCCGACGTCACCCATTTTAGACTTTTACCCTCAAGAGTTTGAACAAGACCTTAACGGTAAGAAGCAAGACTGGGAAGCAATTGTGAAGATTCCCTTCATTGAAGAATCGCGATTGCTTGCTGCGATGTCTAGTATGTCCTTTTATTTCTTCCCAGTGAAATGGCCCTGACATCGAGTAGCTCGGGAGCACCATCTCTCTGAAGATGAACGAAGAAGAAACAGCTTCGGAACCAGCTGGATATTCTCTTACAATCCTGGGGAACCGACAGTCTATCCGTCGTCTCTGCCTGGTTTCTTCCCTCCCATCCATCGGTGTACTTGCCTCATGGAGCCTTTCGATTTGCCCATCCTCGACGGTTTGCATCTGGTTGAAGGTCTCTGCGATGGCGTGCGTCTTGGCGCAGAGGCTCTCGCCGGTTTCCCCTCACTACAAACTCTCCCACATACCGCACAACTGGGTTTCCACGGTGTGAACGTCCATGGCCAAGAGAGCAGGAACAAGTCTATGATAGTTCACATCAAGAACCCTCACGAGGACAAGAAGACGGAAGCCGTTGCGGAGGAGATGATTGGCAAGCGGGCTTTCCTTGGATGGCCATTCTTGCGGGAGGGTTTGGTGGCAGCTGTGTCGGACTCGTTGTTCAAGTACGAGAAGATGACGGTTATCCCAGGAAAGCCGCCCAAAGTCATATCGAATCCACACTCGCCGCAAGGACTGGGTCTGTGGAAATCGAAGGCAGAGAGAATTGAACATATGTATTCGAAACGTTTCGGTGTTATCACTGGTGATATCGATGTGCTCGTTCATGTTCGTCCTCTAAAAGGTCAGTTCCGATTTTTCCAGTCCAAGTTCAAGAAGCTGAAGGTCGGGGATAGGACTGAAGCGTCTCGATACTGGGGCGTTTGTGAAAGATTATGAGGGAGCTGATAAGGAGGCAGAAGCGGCCCTGCAGATGACTCTGTCAGAAGTCATGTCTGAGGATCCGAGGTTCATGGAGAAAGAGGCACCCCCTCTATCTGAAGAGTTCCCCGATGGCAGCAAAGTCTTCTTCCTGGGAGAGCACGCATACGGTGTAGCAGCACAGGTGTCCGCAACGACACAAGATTCACTTTCTGTTGTTCTTGCTGTGAGTGTCGACTGTTAGGTTTCCTGGTTTCACTGTGCTGACTAGAGTATTCAGTTCTTCCCTTCAGACAAGGCAGAGAATGATGACTACAAGGCCGTCGTCACCAATAGGACCGCAAGTCGCTACTTCCCCTCTTTCAAAGTGGCAGATATGGTTGGTTTGTCGAGTAAATCGATTGCGAAGGTCACGTCGAGCTTCATGGTGGTGACTTCGGATGGGCAAAAAGTGAACCTTGGGTTGAGCTTGAAGTTCGAAGCGAAGAGTATGAAGGTTATCGACTACTCACGGAAGAATGGGAGGTATTGGGAGTTTAGTGAGAAGGCTGTTGAGTTGATCAGGGATTATAAGGTACGGTTTGGATCGTGTCCCGTGTGGGGTATGTGCTCATCAAGTCGTTTCGCAGTTGAAATACCCAGAAGTCTTCCAGAAGCTTGATTTTGGTGGAGATGGTAGAGGAAATTTGATTTTTTTCAAGTTTGCATTTGCTCATGTGTTGGGCTTTAGCGATGGCGAGAGCGACTGAAGTTTTCCCTGGACCTGATGCGGACGCGCGAGCAAAGGAAGTTCGGACGTGGCTGAATACTAAAGGCGTTAGGGACTTTGAACCAGTTTCCCTGTTCTGCGATCAACTAAAGAAGGTAATATCACCTGCTCCCTACTATCACTGATCCCACCTTACGATGTATTTTACCTAGGAAACTGTTGGTGAGATCGAGAAGTTGTCAGACCGCTTTACGACCAATCGGTCACCAGCTGCGATCAAGAAGGCTATCGTCAAGGGTATTCCGCGTCAAGCGGTGTTGAAACCTGCCCATGCTGTTTACCGATTACAAAATCAACACTTTGCATTGGGTGATCGTGTTACTATGGTGCAAGATTCTGGCGCGGTCCCTCTCTCGGCGAAAGGAGTGGTAATTGGGTTAAACGCCAAGTCGATGGATGTGATTTGGGATGTTCCTTTCATGGCAGGGACTACGTTAGGAGATAGGTAAGTGACGTTCTCTTTATCTCTGAATCCTACTGGGGTTTCGTGTATTCAAATTTGGTTTCAAGATGCTCTCAGTATCGAGGATCCAGCGTGGAGTTCAACACTTGCTTGAACTTGACAAATCCGCAATACATCGCCTCGACGAAACCAAAGGCAGCCGCACCACCTTCGCCTCCAATGCCATTCAAGCCCAGAATCGGGCCGTATCCTGCTGTCCGTCCTCCATCTGGACAAGCGCCAGCTGCTGGTTTTAGGCCAGCGCCTGTCCCCGCGGGGTTTGTGTGAATTATTTTTCCAAAGATGACCGTGCTGATCCTCTACTCTAGCCAACCATCCTCTGTCCACATCCTTGCGAACCCGAATCGAGGTCGTGGTGGATTTACAAATGGTCGAGCAGGAGCGCCGCAAGCCAATGGCCGTGGAGGAGCAGCTAATGGGCACGTGAGGACACCTACTGTGGATTTATCGCAGCAGACGAATGGATCCGAGGCCCCCGCTGAAGCTCTGCCGACACCTTCAGCTTCAGCCCGAGGAGGATACATACCAAGGGGTAACATCCGGGGAGGCCCTCGTGGAGGGTTCAATCCTGGATTCCGCGGAGGTCGAGGAGGATTCATTTCGGACAGAGGGCGGGGTGCGCCTCGAGGAGGTCAGCGAGGTCGGGGAAGGGGTGGATATGTTCCTCCTCTAGCGTCGTCGTAATTCCTGGACTTTGAAGGGATTTTCTGGGTTTGGGGAGCATGCGTGGCATATCTGAATGTTTACTCGAGTTGTATTCGCTAGTTTTGTATCTTTTTCGGTGGATTCCCACTATACGACGGCAGAGAGTTGGCTCAGAGTTCGGTTGATCGCGTGCTGTGGGATCGGCTTTGTCACATTTCCACTTGCGTCATCTTCTCACCGACTTTTCACATTTCTCTGCTGGCTTTAACCAAGGTCTCCTCGTCCGCGCACTCATTTCTGAATACCTTCTTGCTTTGGCGACGCATAGAACTAGTCTGGCTTCACCGCGGATTCTAAATTATTCGGGAGTGGGTCGCGTATGAATTTTCTGGGCAGTCTGCGAGCGGGAACTTGGGCAACGCGACAGTCATGTAGAGCCTTATCGTCTGCTGAAGCCGGTCCTTCTCGTATCCTCCGAGAAGTGAACAATATCAGTCCTGTGCGGAGATTGATTGCTACGGGGACTGCAAGCGTGCAACGACAACAGAGGTTGTTCTATACGTCGACGGTCGCGGACTACCCAGGTGCATCGGCGCCGCTCCAGCACCCCCGATGGATGAACACGCGCGTCGATAGTAGGGGAAATCCACTGCCCAAGGCTGACTCGTCTGAATCCACAAACTCTGACGTCTCCGGCCAGGATCCTCATTCTGTAGAGTCAGTGACAGATAAGGTCGTGCGACTCGATTCGCCGGAGAATGATGGACGGGGGTCATCATCCGATTCAGCGCCACCCTCGTCTTCATCTGGGGACGAGCCCTCAGATGGGTCAGATGGTGCAGACCCTCCCAGTTCGCCACCGCCGGACCCTCCGACCAAACCCGCAACGTCAATATCGAAACAATCGGTTCCGGAAGTCTATCCCCAGGTCCTCGCCCTCCCCATTGCTCGTCGCCCACTCTTCCCCGGTTTCTACAAGGCAGTCGTCGTTCGCAATCCAGCCGTCGTTGCAGCCATCAAGGAGATGATGTCTCGCGGTCAACCTTACCTCGGTGCTTTCCTCTTGAAGGATGAAAACACGGATAGCGACATCATCACGGACATTAACTCGGTTCACCCGGTCGGTGTATTCGCTCAGATCACCAGCGTGTTTGCAGCTACCAGCGGCTCAGAAGAAAAGGAGGAAGGACTTACAGCTGTGCTTTACCCGCATCGGAGGATTAAGATTACGGAATTGGTCAAGGCTGGGGAGTCGACGCCTGTGACGGCGACGGTCGAACCTGTTGTCGAGGAGGAGCCCTCGGAAGGACAGTTGGTCACTCCTCCTGCTACTCCGAAAGTCGAAGACCAGATCGCCAAACTTCATCCAAGTATGCTTCCGACTCGCGTAGTGTTCGTTGTTTACTAACACATTTCTGCAGACCCGCTCCAGACATCTTTCCTCCAGAACTACGCCATCTCCATCGTCAACGTCGAGAACCTTGTAACTCAACCCTACAACAAGGATGATCAGTACATTCGAGCATTCATGTCCGAGATCATCTCCGTCTTCAAGGATATCGCCCAACTCAATCCCCTCTTCCGCGATCAAATCACCAACTTCTCCATCAACCAAGTAGCCTCCAACGTATTCGACGAACCAGACAAACTCGCCGATTTCGCTGCAGCAGTCTCAACTGGTGAAGTCCAAGAGCTCCAGGACGTTTTAGAAAGCTTGGTCGTCGAAGACAGACTTCGTAAAGCGCTGTTGGTGCTCAAGAAGGAATTGATCAATGCCCAACTTCAGAGCAAGCTTTCTAGGGATGTGGATAGTAAGATTGCGAAGAGGCAGAGGGAGTATTATTTGATGGAGCAGTTGAAAGGGATTAAGAAGGAGTTGGGTATGGAATCGGATGGGAAGGACAAGTTGATTGAGAAGTTTAAGGAGAGGGCGGCTTCGCTCAAGATGCCCGAGCATGTTAAGAAGGTCTTCGACGAGGAACTTAACAAGCTTATGGGTTTGGAGCCTGCTGCTTCCGAGGCAAACGTCACAAGGAATTACTTGGATTGGCTCACTCAAGTAAGTCAAGCCCTTGTGTTTTCCCATTCTCATAGTTTTGACACTGGAGGTGGTAGATTCCTTGGGGCCAACACTCGCGCGAGAATTACTCGATATCACATGCTCAGAAGGTGTTGGATGAGGACCATTATGGTTTGAAGGACGTCAAAGATCGTATCCTGGAGTTCCTGGCCGTGGGTAAACTACGAGGGACAGTGGAAGGCAAGATCATCTGCCTCGTTGGCCCACCCGGTGTTGGAAAGACCTCGATTGGAAAGTCGATCGCTCGAGCGTTAGAGAGACAATTCTTCCGTTTCTCCGTTGGTGGGTTGACGGATGTGGCTGAGATCAAGGGCCATCGACGGACATATGTCGGGTACGTCCTTATACTGAAGCCCATCTTGTACAGCGGTTGACTTCCTCATGTTTGTAGTGCGCTACCCGGCAAGATCATACAGGCACTCAAGCGAGTTGGGACAGAGAACCCTCTGGTATTGATTGATGAGATCGACAAACTCGGACGAGGAATTAATGGCGATCCCGCTAGTGCTCTTCTCGAAATGTTGGATCCTGAACAGAATACCAATTTCTTGGACCATTAGTGCGTTCTTTTCACCCCTTATTGATATGCGCTGGTCTCACCGTTCCTACAGCTTGGATGTCCCCGTCGATCTGTCTCGTGTCTTGTTCGTCTGCACTGGTATGCTGATTCCACTATGCTCACCTTATTCACTAACTGACATTTCTCGAAAGCCAATCTTACCGACACCATTCCGGCCCCTCTTCTAGATCGTATGGAAGTACTCGAGCTGAGTGGATACGTCACCGAGGAGAAGACTGTCATTGCGGAGAGATACCTAGGTCCCCAGGCAAAGGAGGCTGCCGGCTTGAAAGAGGCTGACGTGCAGTTAGACCCCGCCGCTATTGACGTCTTGATCAAGTATTATTGTCGGGAGAGCGGTGTCAGGAATCTGAAGAAGCATATTGACAAGGTATGTCGGTTCACCGCATATTTTAGTGCCCGGTTTAATCGTTGGGGATTCTAGATCTATCGGAAAGCCGCATTGAAGCTCGTGCAGGAGTTGGGCGAAGATGTTTTCCCTGAAGAGGTCGCTACAGCTGAAGAGCACGGTGACGCTCGAGGGGAGCCAAAGAGTGTCCCCAAGCAGGACGCTCCTATCACTGAACCCGCTGCACCGGAAACCTCCACTCCCATCACTGGCGATTCTGCTGAATCCGTCAACGAATCTCCTGAGACTCCAGCTGGGGAACGTCAGGTCACTGTCGAAGAAAGGAAACCGTTGAAGGTCCCGGATACCGTTCATGTCCGGATTACTCCGGATAATTTGAAGGAATACGTCGGGCCGCAGGTATACCAGCGGGACAGACTCTACACGAAACCACCTCCCCCTGGCGTCAGTACCGGCTTAGGATACTTGGGTAATGGGTCGGGTGCCGTCATGCCTGTGGAAGCTTCGGTACGTTCACCTACAATATCTCAACTTCTAACCTCATTCACATGCTTTTCTAGAGCATGCCTGGTAAAGGTGGTCTGCAACTGACTGGTAAACTGGGAGAGGTCATCAGGGAAAGTGCTCAGATCGGGCTCAGTTGGGTTAAGAGCCACGCCTATGAACTCGGCATTACAAATTCGCCGGAGGAACAATTCCTAACCGACCGCGATATCCACGTCCACATGCCTGAGGGCAGTATTGGCAAGGAGGGACCCAGCGCCGGAACCGCACTACTCTCTGCCTTCGTCTCCCTGTTCACCAAGACGAGAATTAACCCAGATATTGGTGAGTCCGCTCGTCTTGTTCCTCCAGTGGCGCAAATCTGATCCTGTCCTATAGCTATGACCGGGGAGATCTCACTCGTTGGCCAAGTCTTGCCAGTTGGTGGATTGAAGGAAAAGATCCTCGCCGCTCATCGTGCGGGCATCAAAACGATCATTGCTCCAGCCGCAAATAGAGCGGACATTGAGGAGAATGTTCCGGAGAGCGTGAAGACTGGCATTCGTTTCGTCTATGTTGAGGACGTCGTTGAAGTTCTCAACGAGGTGTTCCATGGGGAGCCTGTGACGGAACGTTGGAAGGACACCCTATCATAATATCGCAAGACCTTCTTAATCCATTCTCTTTATTTCTAGTTGGTAGAGCTCTCGTCGCTTTTGTCTAGTTAGCAATTATTGTATCATACCACTCGAATCCAGCTCATGGCTTGTATCTCTCGAGGCGCTGGCCGGCAAGCTGTTGAGAACGGCAACATTATATCGGAAGCCAGATATCCAGCGAAACGTAATAGGAGACTGGTTGTCCAACCGGCGTTTACAGCCACTCGACAGTCTACAAAAACATGCGTCAAGATGGTGAATGTAGAAGGGAAACTGTGCTTACGCCGGGGGGCTTTGAGGATATATCATAGGTGACACGGTTCACACCAGCGACCTCGTTGGTGATACGAGACGAAATCCGACGAAGCACGTCCGAAGGGAACACGAACCTACAAAACGGACGGTTCGCATCATTTGTTACCACACGGAGGTCCAGATAGTACATACCAATCTGCGGTCATGAAGTCTTCCGACTGGACGGCACGAAGGGCAATAACCTGGTCCAATACGTCAACTCTTGGACATACACCACCGCAAGCAAGATCACGCACCTGTTCATACGTTCTCTTGTCTCCCATAACGCCGACAGCCTTGACAGGCAACAGGACAGCAAATGCTTGGCTGATCTGATCGTATAATCCGGCATTCCTGATTTCTTCGATGTAGATGTTGTCGGCTTGCTGGAGGATCTTGACCTGTTCACGGGTCACGACGCCGAGGATTCGAATGGCGAGACCGGGACCGGGGAAGGGATGTCTTTGGACAAGGGGGGCGGGGATGGAGAGGAGACGGCCGAGAGCGCGGACTTCGTCTACGATGGGAAAGGGAAAGAACTGTGTCAAAATAAGTTGAGATGGGTGGGGAGAGGGTCTACCTTTGAAAAGCTCCCGCAAGGGTTCGATGAGCTTCAACTTCATATCCTTCAATAACCCACCAACATTATGATGCGTTTTAATCGTCGCGCTCGGTCCCTTGAAACTAATACTCTCGATGACATCAGGGTACAATGTCCCCTGCAGCAGCCACTCAATCTTCCCCTTACTCGCCGCTCCGGATTTCTCCTCCTCCTCAGCCTCAGCCTCGAGCTTCGCAGCCTCTTCTTCAAATACGTTGATGAAAGTGTTGCCAATGATCTTACGTTTTTGTTCAGGGTCTTCGACACCTTCGAGGCGGGATAGGAAGAGGGAGGATGCGTCAACTACTGTGAGGTTTACGCCGAGGTCTTTGTTGAGCATAGTGTTGACTTGGGTGGCTTCGTTTAAGCGGAGGACGCCATTGTCTACCATGATGGCGTGGAATCTAATGGAAAGGGGTGGTGAATTTGAGTGAGACGTGGATGTGAGGAGGTTTGGTACCGGTCGCCGATGGCTTCGTGCATCAGTTTAGCTGCGACAGTGCTATCTACACCTCCGCTGACGGCACCGATGACACGTCCTCTGGGACCGCAAATATCTTTAATACGCTGGATTTCTTTGCCGATAAATTCTTGCTACAATATGAACCATCATCAATACACCTCCAAATTATAGAAGAAGCGCGGAGACTCGCCATCGTCCAGTTGGTTTTGCAGCTACAGATATTGAGGATAAATCTTCCGATGACCTCTTTGCCTCTAGGGGAGTGGGTAACTTCAGGATGGAATTGGATGCCATAGAATGGTTTTGTGTTGTGAGCGAGGGCTGCGAAAGGAGCAGTTTTGGTGCGACCGATTACGTGGAAATCTGGGGGAATAGCGGAGAGTTGGTCTCCGTGGGACATCCACACCTAGGATCGTGTTTAATGAATAAAGCGATGTCCTGAATGATCTTAGTTTACCTCCATCTCGTCTCCCAAACCTTGGAACAGGGCATCCACTGAACTGTTCTGACCCTCCGTACCGATCTTACTGACTTGTATCTTTGCGAAGCCGTATTCTCGGTGATCGCACTTTGTGACTTCCCCTTTCAATTGCCAGGCCATTTCCTGATTAAATACGCGATTCAGCGAGGCTGGTGAGGAGATATCGGATTGGAGGTACCTGAAGACCGTAGCATATACCGAGGATAGGTACGCCAAGATTGAAGACCTCAGGGTCAACGTGCGGGGCATCGTCGTCGTACACAGAGTACGGTGAACCAGATAGGATGATTCCTAAGGTTCAACACGGAATGAGGAAGATCCAAGGCTCATTCCGTGATTGATTTCGAACCTTTCGGTTTCCAGTTCAGATCTTTGAGTTTTTGGGTGCAGGGCATGAGCTCAGCGTAAACGTTGTGCTCTCGACATCTTCGAGTGATCAGATGGCTGTACTGCAGATAATTCGCTACAACTTCAGCATACAGAATTTCGATGGGATGCCAGGGAGATCTGACCTGCGAACCAAAATCGAGAATGAGGATGGTATCGAATTGATCATGTATTTCGGCCATGTTGTCCTCGAGATGCAGGGCCTGATACTGTATCTGTAAGTTTTGAAAACGGGCGCTAGATGACTCGAGAAGAAGCGAACTTTGAGTGTTGATCAGGATTCAGTGTCACGGTGTAAATCTTGACAGAAATTATCCCACGCATGGGTTAGACGTAAACAGGCGCCCATATACCAGCCCATTTGCTTCAACTGTACTGTCACCAACCATCCGTAACTTCCATCCATCCATCCTCCGGACTGTTTATCTTTTGTGCAAGGATCTGGCTACTAGCAGCGAATGAGTCGCGCAAAACACGATGCGGTCCTCAATAACGACAGGCTTTTTTCTGTCTTCGCCAAGAAACTCTCGTCTGATGACTATAACATCTTTTCCGACACTGCCAAAAAGTTTGGGAAGTGGTTGGAATCGGACAAGGCGTACTACGATGCCGCCAAACACCATGTGAGTTCATACACTCGGTTGTGCGTGAATCTTGTTATATCGGGTGGCATACATCATTGGCGGATGCTCCCACTTCGCGGATCCCTGCCGCGAGGCGGGGGGACTTTTGCTTATTTTATGTCGAGCAAAGAATAATGGACTACCTTACAGATAGTCCACCTCCTTGAAGTCGCGTACTCTACCATGTGTAGGCAAAATGGGGGGCAGCCGTTCCAAGTATCTCGTCTGAGCAATCAGCTCTATCCATGGGCTCGGTCTTATACTAGTCTCGTCCAAAGTGTACAACCCTTCACACATTTTTTCGCTGGGGAGCTGAAACGTAAGTTTTGTTTGATATTCAAACTGCAAGCTGAAATTTGGATTGCACGATGGTCACTGACCCTTATACAACCAGATCGTGTCGAGAATTTGATTGCAACGATTTCTGTCAACACACAAAGTTCAACTCAGTATCTACCACCGCCGGTACTAGTCACGTCAGGACACCCCGACCCGATTCAACCTCCCCCTGTCTCATATCTCACGGCGCAACCATCTTCATCTTCCTTGGCGAGGGCATTACAACCTCAACCCTCCTCCTCTTCAATTTCATCGATCTCGCCCACACCCACGACCCCAGTCGCATCTGAGTCCAATCCCATTCAGATGCTCTTCCACTCCCAGCAAGCCATCCAAGAACAGCAGCGCCAAGAAATTCTCGCGAGAAATGAGAGGAGACGATCTGGATCAGCCACTTCCTTTCCATCCGCTTCCACAACTCCAGCAGTTCGGACACCAGGTCCTCCCACAGGTCCATACCCGTTTGGGGTCCCACCACCATTTCAAACTCAGATGCTGGCCCCAGGCATGAGACTTTCTCGTCCTATCATCCCCACCTCCGCATCTATCTCACCGGGAACGCGAGAGTCCCCGATTTCGATACATGACGATACTATGGAACCCGCAAAGCCGGCTGTTGCACCCGTTGTATTTACTTCTTCGACGCAAGCGGTACCGAAACCTGCCCCGGCGAAATCGACCGCAACCCAACAGAATCCCCCTCAGCAGACGAAACCGAAGAAGACCAAGACCCTCGATCCGAATTTCGTCGCTGACCTACATAAGCGGGATACGGCTTGGTTCATAAAGAACAGACGACCACAGCAATCAACCGAAATTCAATCGTCTGCTTCTATTCAGGCCCCAGCTCCGGTATCCCCTGTCCCTGCCACGCAGCCCAGCTCTGAGGCCAAGACGGCTTCGGTTCACGTCACAGTACCACAACCTTCTCAACCACCAGCTACCGTGTCTTCTCAGAACGCCGAGCCAGTTAAAAAAGAAGAATCTCCTCAGGTCAAGGTTGCACCAGAACCTTCGCATCGGCCTCCGGTAGAGTCCACTGTCATATCCCCAGCTATCGCTATACCCTCGGTTCCTCTCGTACCAGAACCTCCCCAAGCGGCAAGATTGATAAACCCGACTTCCGACGGAGCGATCCCTGCCCTTCGAATAGGGAGCGAAGATATGATCAAGGAGGAGGAGGAGCCGCTCGTACTAAATGTGAAGTTTCCAAGTTCACAAACGCAGCTCAATGTTGACCCTAAGATTTTATAGATGCTATTACGCCAAGTGCCGGTGCCTCCTGATATGGGTCCTGCTTCTGGTTCTGTCATGGAGGGTGTAGTTTCGTTGGTTGAAGAGGTCAAGGTCGCACAAACTCCTCTAGTTTCTGAAACCCATCCCGAATCAAAGCTTCCTGGAGAGAGTCCTCCAGCCGCCGTCGCAGCCCCGGAACCGCCTCCCCCCGTTGAGTCAATCCTCGAGCCAATTGCTTCCACGCCCATTGGTCACCCTTGTCCAGATCCCTCCGAGAGTGTTCCTGGTCACAGTTATGGCCAAGCAATTCAGGATGTAGACGGAACTGGCATCGTCACCGAGGTAGTCCCCGCGGATTCGGATCAAGTTGCCGCAGAATCCGAGCAGCCTCTACTTGATAGCTCCTCCGGGCCTAACACAATGGACGTGGACATACATCAAGAATTGAGGAAGCCGCATGACGATGGACTCGGCGAGGTCAACCGACAGGTTCATTTAGAGGCAGCCCCAGCGGTTTCTCCTCCAGCCTCTGCAGTCCAGGAACTCGCGCCGACTTCGATGGAAGAATCACAGATGACCGCCCAGCCGAACATGAACCAGCAGTCGACTCCAACGGCTATGGCGAGAGAACCTCCGGAAGCTCTCCCTCCGCAATTGGAGAGTGTAGTGGTCGAGCCCGATTCAGTCCCGATGGATATTGACGAAGCTATCTATTCGAAACATATCACCCCAGACCTCGTAGTCTCTCACGAAGAGTCCATGCTAGTTGACCCATCAAGTCCATCGTCACCAATCGCCGCTGCTCCCTCGGTGGAATCTTCCGACCATCTCCGGAATGCATCCCCCAAGCCACAAGACGAAGCTAAGCCCATTCCCGCGGACCTCCCATTCGTCCCATTGGTTGTCGAATCTGTTGCGGGAGTCATCCTCACTCCCGAAGGAGCCATAGGAGAAAAAGAAGTATTGGACACTCCCGCACCTGTTCAGATCGACCGTCCAGAACCTCCAGATTCTCCGTTCGTTTTCTTAGCCACCACTGGTGAACTGAACGTTCAACACGAACCAGCCATGCCTAAACCTGTCACCCACGCTCAAGGAGGTGAAGACTTTGGCTATGCTCAGGATTCATTTCCTTCTCAACAATCACTATCGCTGAAACGTTTGCGGTCATTGAGCCGAGATGATGAGATACCCACTCCTAAACGGCGCGTTAGCCCGGGTCTGCCTCCGAAGACAATGGAGTCATCTATTCCCGCAGCTCCAACCACGACAACGCCACCTCCGCAACGTATGATCCCTCTTCAAGCGAACTTGGAAGTTGGACAGCTTAGTCCCAAAGACCCTCCGCCCTCGCCCTCGCAGGAGTATGTTTCACCTAGACTTTCCCCTACGCCAGACCGGGGGGACGAATCACGCACTCGTGACAAGCAAGGTAGCCTTTCTAGGTTGGACACAAGGGAGTCGATTGTCGGGGCACCTCCGAACTCGACGACCCCCTTGGGATCACCCTCGCGGACAACTATCAGTCTTCCCGCTGAACCCGAGCAACCTTCTGGGAAGGACTCGCGTCCCTCCAGTGTACATGGTGACCCACCCACTCCCAAACAGCGAGCTAGCCCAGCCCTGTCGGAAGCAAGAGAACCGCCCGTTGACCCAGCTCCGACTGCCACAACTGGACATCCTCTATCCAAGATCACCTTGTTCGCCCCACAGCTCATGCCTTCCACCTCCACTTCAAGTGATATGCTCATAGATTCCGGCGAGGACGATTATGTAGATCCCCCCTCCAAACCAACCCCTGCTCCTGTCGCCCAACCTGATGGTTTCCACCAAGGCACTGAGGTAGAACCATCACATTCACCACAACCAGTCTCTGGAGAAAGTTCCGGTCCTCTTCCTCCAGCGCCTGACGATATGCTCGAGGGGGACGGAGGACGTGAAGTTCCGAACGAAGCCCAGCTTGATTCCGCGCCACCTGCTCGTGCTCCATCACCAGCGAAGCATAAACGAGCTCTCTCCCTCCCCCCTGTTATCACGATCGATTTCGGAGCTATCAACATACCACAGCCACCATCTCAATCACCCTCTTCGGCTTCATCCGCCACACAGGTACCGTTAAATGGCTCGGCTACTAGGGATTTAAGTGAGGGTGAGATTATCATATCTTATTCTCCGCGCAGCAACAGGACCTCGAGCAGCAAAGAAGAGGGAGAGATTATCAATCATCTTCTCCCACCTTCGTCACTTTGGAACAGTCTTCTTGATTCACCTCGGATTAATGGCATCGGGGCAAGATTCCCGCATCTCCTTCCAGAAAGCCTGGTCATGGAACAGAGTCACCTCGCTCCTCCTATTTCACGCATTACCCCTGAGGATCCCTCCAAGATAGTTGTGCATCCGACGGTCCCTACCATCGATCCTCCACCAGAGCCTGTCGATGGATTTGACATGGAAGTGGCATCCGAGGATGGAGAGATTCCCCTCACCACTGGTTCGAAGTTCGGCGCCGCGATGACTGTAGTGGCAATGGAGTGGGGCAAGAAGTCGGGCCCCGTGACCACCATGACCTTTAATATTACCTGTACTGAGATTGCTCGCATCTCAGCCTGGAATAACAGGCGAACTTCACCGTGAGCCATTCATCCTTCCTTTTGCCATTCGAATCCGCTGACACTTGTGTGGGAAGTAATATATCGAAATCGTTAATCTTTTCTCTGGCGTGCTATCCATTCCTTGACATGGTCGACGCTGTCCGAACCGATTCGGGAATCCCTTTCGAGGTAGTGACGTCTTCGTTGGGGTCGAAGTGGCCCGAGACTGGGAATTTACAAGCCACCGTCAATGATTCAGACAGTCGATTCCTCTCACCTCCTTTCTTTGTGCGTATCAGTCTTATGTTGGCATGCCATCTATAGCTCGGCTGACCCACTTGCTCAGGTCGGCGCCGATGGGCTGGTTGACATCTCCTCCATGCTCAAGGAAGGGGAGAACAAGATCCAACTCGTGCAAACATCTGACATGACAGAGTTTGTATTTGCTCTGCACTGCCATACTCCAACACCAACCCAGCTTCGGCAAGAAAGGGAGAGGCGGATGAAGGAGCGGTCTTGGACGAAATGTCTTGAATCATTGTCGAAGCCTTTGGCTATGCCGTCATTCAATTGGGACATTGGGCAGTTCGCTGCGGTCTAGTTGCCTTCGTTTTTTCCCTTAGGACTCGCTGATGGTTGGGCAGCCCGAAGCTATCAGGAAGATCGTCAGGTGGTATAGGTCGGTATGGGCCAGTTCCGTATCTTGCGTGCCATTGCATACCATCTCACTTTTTTCCTGATGTGACTTCGCACATATGTATCATACCGAATGTATCCATAGCATTTCACTTTTTACTGGCATTTCACTCTTTACGAGTCTGTCATTTCACCTTTGCCCCGCATGTATGTCTCGATCCCAAACATGGCGTGGCCAGGGACGGTCCGGCTATTCCGTTCATCACAAACGCGTCGACGCGTCTGTGGCCTTCATCTTGTCTACCATCTTGAATTCCTCGTCGAATTTTTTGTGTTGAGATGACGACGCTAGAAGCTGTAGACTACCTCGCAAAGCAACTGCTCGTATCCAAATCTATCGTGAGGTGTTACTCTGGTTTCGGCGGAATTCTCAGCTAACACTGCCCTCAAGGTAACCTACCGCTCCCTGAGTCGGGCGCTGAGTATTCACGTCAATACTGCCAAACTGTGAGTATGATCGTTACTGAATGCCCTCCACTTCCTTATATGTTTGACTGGCAGAGAACTTGCGGCCTACTATGCTGAGTCACGAGCGTCGTCGCTAACGGTCTCCGCAACCTATCTTGTCTCAGGAGAAGTGGATATTCGTCCATCTCGACATGAGGTTGCTACACAAGAGGAGGACGAGATGGAAATCGACTATGATGAGGATATGGAGGATGAAGAAGCTGTCACCCAGACTAAGATGGTACTTGTTGGTGAAAGTGCCCTAGAAGGTACGCCGACACTGATTGATTTGGTGGTATTGATTTATGAACTGAGGAAACGGGTAAGATGCGAAGCGACAGTTTACTCGGATATCCACCACTCATGTATACTGTCTATCGCCCTCGCCTTTGGTGGTAGGTTCGTTAGATTGTTGGCGCGTGCCACTTTTCTAATTGGGGTCTACTCAGGATGCTGGACTAATCTGTGGACCGACGGAGGCTGTCAGGGGAGTAGATCTCAAGAGCAACCATGAGCTGACTGTCACGTTTGGAAAGATCGTGGGCGCTGATGTTCAGGTACGTCAGAACGACACATCTCCGTTTCTCGGCCAACCGTTTTCTGTAGAAGAAGTCTGTTGTGAAAGGGAAGTCTGCACAGGCTCCCATTAGGACGGCGTCCATCAAGGCTCCACAACCTCGATTAGCAACCAAGGCTGAGGAACCTGAAACGAAGGATGCTGAAAAAGACAAAGTGAAAAAGGTTGGGGAGAAACCGATAGCTACTGGGAAGCTGGATTGGAGCAAGGCGAAGTCTAAAGAGGTGAAGAAGGAGGATGTCAAGGCCAAGATGGCCGAATCGTCGAAAGAGGCTTTGAAGCGAGAGGAGAAGATGTCAAAAGAGAAGAGTAAAGATGTCAGCGTGAAAAATGGAGTTAAGAACGAGACGACTGACAAGGAGACGAAGGTGGTTGAAAAGGAACAGCCGAAGGTACGTCCAATCCTTACGTCGCCCTCAGTTCCACTCTCACTTCCCTTGTCATACGATAGAGAGGACTGAAGCGAAAATCCACGGTGACTTCACTGTCTTCCGACGAAGAGGACACCAAGCCTTCACCTTCGACGTCCAAACCACCATCTGTCTCTAAAGTACGAGTGAAGAAAGGAGTTTTGGTCTCTGACGACGAAGAAGAGGCCACGCCACCACCTCCCAAGACGAAAGCGAAGGGTAAGACTGTAGCTTTCCCCGATATCGAGTCAGACGTGGAGAAGAGCCTTCAGGCAATGATGGACATTGATGATGGTACATATTCTCCGTTTTTCGGTAGCCAAGTGCTAATACCCATTTCTTCTGTAGATCAAGTTGAAAAGGTGTCACGATCTACTACCAAAGTCGAAGCCATTCCAGAGCCGAATGAGGATGGTGATGTCGATATGGAGGAAGAACCTGTGCCTGCCCCAAAACCCAAGCCGCGGAAGAGGAAGGAGAAGAAGGAAATACCTGTCGGTCGCAACGGTTTGAAGAAGAAACGGGTTGTCAAGAGTCGAACGGCGTGTGACGACAAAGGTTACATGGGTAGGTCATGCTTGTTTGGCAATCAGGCTGTTGCGATTAACTGACTTGAATGTCCAGCGACTGAAGATTACTCGTCGTATGAGTCCGTCGACGAAGAGGAGCCCGTCCCCGAACCACCAAAGAAGGCACAGAAAGCTAAGAAGCCTGATGCTGAGGCGACTGTAGCAGACTCCGAAACGAAACCAAAGGCTGGCACCATCTCCCGAAAGGGATCGATGAAGCTTACGGCTGATAGTGGGAAAGCAGCCAAGGTGGCACAAAGTTCGAAGAAGGCGCAGAACTTGAAGGACTTCTTTGGGAAGCCCAAGAAATAGATCCATATTTCTTTGGATATTCGACGTTTATGAACTCCCAATTGAATGGACGAGTCGAGCAATAACTGAGGAGCCCTAAATTTGTCCCGCCGATTGTGATATACAAGCACACCGGATCCAGTGGAATGTTGTGTGGGTTGCTGAGGCTGAAGCTGATAGCTTCACCCTCGACGCAATGGAAGTTCATTTCAACACTACATCATTTGGATCCTGCACGCGTTCCCTTTCGCCGATTTGATAACACGGGTATGACGAAACGTCAACAGCCAACCAAGCTGAAAAGTGTGATTATACAGGGCGAGTGGAATGTAAGTGTTACAAAGGTTCACGGTGTACAATATAGGGTATAATATTACTACAGTCAATAGATCCAATACGACAAGGTCCTAAGGATGTACAATATTGGGTAACGAGTGTCCAGTAGGAGCAACCGGCGCAACTACTCGGATGGAGGGGTGCCTGCGTCGGAGTATTCATAAAAGCGGGGTATATGCGAGCCCAGAAAGATCGAAGCAGTCTGTAAAATGACGGGCTGAGCAGTGGTAATAACGAGAACAAAACATACGGGTCATGGTGGGTATCGACATAAGAATGAAAAGCGAGGTGCATAACAACATATATGAGGGGTTTAGATGATCAAGACATCATCCATATTCTGAAAAGCGAATGTGCAATTAGCCAATGAAAGGGCACTGCGGGAAGGGAGGACATACTAATCTCTTCAGACTGCTCAACTGTGAAAAGAGCACGAATCAGACATGTCATGGAAGAGGGAGAATGAAACCGAACTTGCCGAGGGAACCTGAGGGGGGGAATCTACCTTCAAATGTTCAATCATTTCTCTTCTCAAAAGTTCAAGGTTGGATCTATGGTGTCCAATTCGAGTCGGGGGAAATCAGCAAGTTGCTATCGGATGTAACAGGCAGTAGAGACTTACGAGATACCCCGAACGAGCTCGGTGAAGGTTGGCTTATCATTATTTTCCAATACGACCATCAAAGCCTGTAGGAGCATTCGTTGAGATAGGGCATCAGCGGAAGATATTGATGAGGAACTCACCCTCGTAAAGAACGAGCCCAATGCGCCCTCATAAGCAACCTGAGCATCCATGCAGCTTGACACGGAAATCTAAGATGAACTTTATAAGTCGGAGAGAAGATTTCAAACAAGGAAAGAGCTCACAACAGTGGGCCGGAGTGTAGGACTCTGAGGACAATCTTCGGTGCAGTTGTATGGAATCGGTTCAGGGGACTGAGCCCGGCCATACGAAGAAGAAGCTGTTGGGTCGGACTCATATTTGCCAAACCATCCCGCGGTTGCTGTATCAATGGATAACAGAGGCCGTGCTTCCGCAGAGCTTGTGCGGAATCGGCTCTGAAGTTGTGCGCGTGTCCTAGATAGCAGGGATTTCTTGCCCTTCGAACCAGATTTGGGTTTGGGTTGTGATTGAGGGTTTGGATTGGGGCTGGTGTTTGATCGAACTGGGGATGATATATGACGTGTGGTGGTAGGGAGAGGAGGTGGTGGTGATGTAGGTGATCTCGTCAGGGTTTTGCCTTTGATAGTGACGGTCGTCTTGGCGAAGGAAGAACTGGTGGGTGGGCTGATAGGGCCACTTGATGTCGGCGGTGACGGAGCGCTGCCGATGAATACCTTGCTCGACTGGACCTCGGCGGAGGAGATATGAGAAGTTTGCAAGATTGTGCCAGCCCAAGGACCGAAGTCACCACAACCTGTTGGTGAAAAACATGAGATTAGCCAATAGACGATGAACATCTTTCGCGTTTGGGCGTACCGATGGCATGTTGGCGACCTGCAGTAGGAAATGAGAGGGTTCATCAGCACGAGGAAGAGGGACCCAGACAGGAGCGGCGTACAAGGAATCTTGCGTGTATTACCACGTCGGAACCAATTTTTCCAAGGGTAAGCGATGTTACACCTAGAATGAGGCAGGTCTAAAGACGAGGTTGAACTTAGATGAGAGCGAGCGGAATGATCAGGATGACGTACCTAACATCGTGCCTGAATGGCAGCAGTCAATGATTGCCTGGCAGATAGTTAGACGATGCCTTCGCAAAGCAAACTTGGTGACTCACGACGAGACTGCTGCCGACAGGCAGAGGGTCGACAAGAATAGCCTTGAGATCCTAAAGGAGGGATAAGATCGAGGCCTTTGAAATCGAGAGTTCCAATGCTCACATCGTCGGGGATAGCAATAAAGTCCGATGCCACGATGTCTGTATTGCTAGTTAAGATAAAGTATCGAGTCACGTTGAGCGGACATACGTTCGTTCATGCCGTCTTCTTCGCTCTGGTCATCCGTCCTTATTTGATGTCCATGACCGGCGTAGTAGAAGAAGAAGTGATCTCCTTTCTGCGCATCCTTAACTAATTCGGCCAATTGCTTGCGCTGTCCAGGGAACGTCGTATTGGATGGGGAAGCGATACACTAAGGACGCAAGTACATACGATATTTGTTTCGTTTGGGACTAGATCGGCGGGGTATAAATCTTGGTCTAACATGAGGACGATATCGTCTTTCGCATAACTAAAGCGTCCTGCAAGAACTATCAGTTAGCAAAGTTTAGCAGAACGCAGTCGACAGTCTAATCCCCCAGCTTGTTCGTGATAGCAACAAGGGTTGAGGACTCACCACATAACATCGCGGTCAACTTTGATACGTCGCTATGTGGGCATCGCAAAGCGTCCTCGCCGTACCCATAATTGATTCCTATAAGCAGTGCCTTCCGGGCGGGGGGTCGTCGAACGGGTCGCTGGCCTCCTTGCCCAGGGTCTGATTCAGTTCTTGCTGGTACAACCATCTCCGAAAGTGTCAGGCGGACGTCCGAGATGAGGGTAAAGGGATGGAGAAGCTTTAGAAGATTCGAGAGGACAAGGTGGAGTCTAAAGGATTAATATATGCCGGGATATATGTACAGCTCGATCGCATAGCAACTGTCCCGGAACCGTACAGTCAGGCATACGGCTGGGCATTTTCGGGGGCTTCAGAGCGCTCGGTACCCGGCCGTGCTGGGGCTGTTCAACAAGTTGGTGGAAAGGTCACGGCTCGTCACGACATGGCCTCAGAACACGTGATCTTTCGAAATATCCGTGTCCCAGACTCCACAAGTGACGTCTATGGTCCAAACGACGAGGATGGGTATCTTTGCAAGTTCTCCAGGCAACATTGGTGAGGTCAAAACATTTCGCAGCCATGCATCGATTCAGTTGGTTCAGCCCCTTCACAGCTTGAAATTTGCTCCATTTCATGCACTACACATGTTGGACGCAGCATTTCTAGGCAAACCTTGGTTGGATTCTTGAACATCTATGACAACACTTTATCTCGACCCTGCTCTTTGTCGTTGCTGTGAAAATGCTGTCGCCGGCATTCGGAAACTCCGTAAGGCTTGCGCCAAGCGCACTACAAGCAATGTTTGAGCAATGTACTCGATACCGTCACGCCTCGCAAGGCGGTGGCATCTCGCGCTCCTCCGACGCAGAGAACGGTTGTTACAGTGCGTCCGTCGAACATTTCATCTTTCAGCTCTTGAAAGGCTGAAAGGGGACGAATTTCCGCCATTAGTTCCCGTTGGCACCGTATGTTGAGAAGAAAACCACCCTTGGATTCATAGGGACGAAAGAGTCATCTCCGTCTGAGCTCCCAACGACACGCCCAAGGCTGTGGCTAGATCGGGTCCCGCCCAGCGGCCACCTTCATCTTACGAAGCGCCCTCACAGCAACCCTTCGGCCACGATGTGCAACTCAATCGTTTTTGCGACGAGCCTTTGGAGGATGCTGAGAGCGTCCATAGCTTTGAATCCAGTGCTGCGACAGTGCAATATCTGTTGACCTCATAGTGATGTGTCCGTCTCATAATAGCACGCATCTCTCCCTTAGTATGTCCCCATGGTCTAATGGTTATGAGACGCGTCTCACATTCGCACTGGGCTTACACTGGTGTATGGTGTTGGCTAGTGTTGTCCCAGGTCAGGCTTTTGAGCCTGAGCCCAACCAAGCCGGCCCTGAAAAAGCCCGACCAAGCCCAAGCCCAACCCACAGAAAGCCCGAGGTTAGGGCCCGGCTTCCCAATTAAGAAAGCCCGAGCCTACCCGAAAGGCCGGGGCTTTGGTCCGTAGAATTTGAGTTTTAGACCTGTACAGTTGTGGCAACCGAACTCTAATCGATCGCCCATTTAACAATGCTTGTTTCCAACGTCGCTAAGATAACACAGAGATATGGTTCACTATCCGTGGACAAACCACATACCCGCTTGGCGGTGCGCGCTGTTCGGCCGTTTTGAGTCAGTAAGCGTGCAGAATGGTGGCTCAGACAACAAATCTCAAT